>OY992884.1:41109048-41131548 GCA_963921405.1 Cepaea hortensis | reverse complement strand
TGTGTGATGTGTTCTATAATGTGTGTATGATCGGACTTTCAGATAATAGCATAGTTTCTTCATTGCAAGGGCACACCACAGCACATTAAATCATAACCAGTGCACCTCACCCAGTGTCGAAACCCTCTTGCCGGATACTGACTGTCATCGGTAGCCACCTGGTAATCCATCTTCATGATCATCCGAAATAGATACTGTTTGTAAGTACAGATTGATTACGGACTGGTTGCCAACTAACTTTGTAAGTTCCTATCGGTCCTAAAGAATGCACAAATCCTTTGTAGTGTATTTAGGTTTTACTGTTAATGTTTCTACACTTGATCCTAACTAGTGTTCATATAGGTTCAAGTATATGTCATATGTAATATTACACTGGAATCTAGCACACGATGTGACTTATCCGTTAATGTTCTCGTCCCTTAAACAATGTTTGTCTGATGTGTGATATATCAACAATCATCACCCATCCTATGTGAACCATAACACGCAGGAGTCGTTATATTGGCTGGCTCTTCTGGGCCATGCCATGGTGAACCCTTCTGAGTATGAGTCCAGCGTCAACATATACCATCTTTCTTCTCGGACGTTATTCCTTTTCCGTAAGAATCATTTTAGAGTCCAACTGGTGGTCGTCCAATTGGAGTGCACTTCTTCAAAACCAATGTTGAGTTTCCTAGTAACTGGTGGGGAACCTTAGGCAACACTGCAGTCTAACAAATCACATCTACAAATTGCCATGACAGGCACGTGAACCATTAAATCCACTAATAAGCACACGGTAGACATTATTCCAATAGAACCGCAGTGCCGAAGCACGTCCGCTAAAATCCAAGGTTTGAGTTCAACTCTTCTCCAATCATGGTTTTCATGGCAAACCCCTAAAATTGGTCACGTGACATGGTTGACGTCCTGCAGGTGTTATTTGGGCATATAATCCATTATCAAGAATCTATTTTCCCTGGCTCCATCAATGTCAGAGTTGTCATCAGTTGTTTAGATTCCCAAAACAAGCCAGCGAGTTCCTGTATACTCCCAACAACAGTTGCCGATAACCAGCCGTCAATCTTCTGTCGACTGGTGACAATCACCGCTTCCATTTCTGTTTGATGTCGGGAAACTCTAATTGACAGATGGACTGTTACCTGTCCCTAGCTGCCAATTCCGGTTGTCTCTGACTGTTGATAAACTGTCAAAGCGATATATGCATTCATCTCACTTCCGAATGTTCCCAATCCGTCGACCAGATGTACACGTGCAGCTAGCTACAAATATTGTCCTGGGATTTTGACATCCGAGTTGTTTTTACTGTTAGTTAAAATAGTTGTCGCTGGCAGATAGTCCGTTTAATCAGAAATCCTCTTATAGTAATCAGCTGGTCAAACGCGGTGTTTTATTTTGTGACAACGACCTCCACGGACTCCACGATGGTCAAGTACCTCGTGATCACCTAACTGAGTAGGAAGCGGCAGACGGGACTCGGACGTGGATGAGAGAGGATGCGTGGCTGTGTTTCGGAGAGATAAATAGACCATTTACTTAGACTTAGTTAGTCAACAGATCATCCTCATTGCACATCGAACCATTCAGTCCATAAGTGCTCGGATCCCCTCCTCAGCAAATCCCCCAGCGAGTAGCTGCTAACGACACCAGTTCTGTGTTGGTTTGTCAGTCTTCTTTGGCTTCCTGCGTAGTGTTCTTGTTTGGCCACCCCTCTTTTAATTTGCTGTTCTCGCAGTCTGGCTATGGTTGTAGACAGCAACCATTCTCTTCGGATCTTCTCCCCCCCCCCCACCTTTATGCTCTTGAGCATGTTCATTGAGTCGCTAAGGAAACATGCCCTTGTGAATGTCTGTGTCTCGAGCCATGTTATTGTTTTACTACTGCCATGACTTCCATAGTCAGGCTACTTGTGGTCTCAGCAAAAGCACCAGAGTCCTCCTTCAGAATTCTCCCTCCGGCCTGAGCCGTAAAGGCCTATGAGCTTCTCACATGTCGGACGACCGACCCATCTATGTAAATGACAGTATCACCGTCTAGCGAATTCTCGAAAATCAACGCTTGTACTTCCGCCTCCACAGCAGCCGGATTTTCTTGTCTGCATTTTCTGTCTAGTTGGATGCAAACTGAAAAGGATGTGCAGAATCTGTTGGCACTTGTACCCACTCTTCGCCAGGTTCTAAGTCCTCAAGTGAACACACCTGTTGAAGAATGTCTTCGGCTTGACCCATCCACGACCATCCTCTTTTTAACCTGCTGCCCTTCACCTTCATAATTTCACTATGCAGTGGATGTTGTGTGTTTGCGTTAACTCTGAGGTAGGCGCGGGCTCTGCAGGCTTGAATTCTGTCTTCAATGGTTGGAAAATCAAGAAGGTAGCACATCGCCCTGCATGCTGTATGTGCTCATTATAAGCAAGGCTTCAACCAAACCGTATCCCCAGGTAATTCATTGCCTGCGTTCTTTCCACCGTCTCTGAACACAGATTTACAGTTGGTGTTGGAGTGTTGACAATATGATTATTCGACGAGAACCAAGTCACTGTTGCTTTTGTTGGGTTCACTATTGCCCCAGCCTCAACACGCCAAGTACTTATGCGATTGAGTTCGGTTTGTAGCTCCACAGCAACCTGATCTCTATCCTTACCCTGACGATACACTAAAACATCGATGGCATATGACAATGTCCTACCAGGTCCAGTGATCTGCTCACTGGTGATTCTCACAGTGTAGGCGTTGAACAGTACCGGAGATAATGGTGATCCCTGTGGTAGGCCAGGATATATTGTTGTTGGTTCCGACGTCCAACTGCCACATCTAAAAACTACTTTCCGTTGGAAGAGGGCTGCAGCGATCCAACTAAGGAGGAATGGACTTATTTTGAGTTCAAGCAGCTAAAGCATTAAAAAATCCAATGGTACTCTGTTGTACGCGTCCTCAAGATCAATCGCTGCAGCAAAGGTTTCAATGCCTGAGTGGAAACTTTCATAGACATCATAGGCAAAAACTGCTGCATTGGTCCAGGTTTCTCTTTTTGGACGGTACCCACCCAGGGTAGGTGGGAAAACACCTTGCCTCTCTAACTGTCTTGATATTTTCCTGGCAATTAACTTCTCCAGCAGCTTGCCTATTGTATTCTGCATGGTTATAACTCGATATCCCTGAATTTTTGTGTGGTCTTTGCCAGGCTTAGGCAAGGGAATCAGATAGCTGTGTAACCACTCCTCCTTGATGCTAGCACTCCCTATACTGTTGTTGTACATGTCTGCTAGTCCCCCTAGCTCGTTGCCAGTACACCTATTGATGTCGTCGTATCTTATGCCATCTGGCCGTGGAGCGCTGTTTTTTTATCGTCGAAGCACAGCCTTGATTTCTTTCACTGTCACTGTGTCTTGATCCGAAGTGTTCTGGGCCTTGCACCCGTCTGAGGTGACCTCCGTGGCAAGATTTAGGCCTCTCATGTCTGCCTGGCTGCTCTGCTCTAGATAGCGTTCAAAGAGGGCTTTGCCCTTGCCCTCGTCAGTCCTCTGCCAGATGAGGTCGGCACCTTGGAAGTCAGAAATGCTCTTATTCTTGACTACCCCGCTCATGCTTTTATGTAGCCGCCAGAACAATTTCAATGACTTGTCTGTGCTTACTCTTCGACACACCTCTGCCCATTTTTCACTTTTAACCATAGTAGTATATAATGGGGTAACTAACTCGCAAATTAGGTGCAGCACCTTCGTAGTGACGTCATTTTTGTTACTATACAAAGAGTCTAGCACCTACGCGTGACGTCACGAAACTGCACCTACGGTGACTTTTATTTTTTTTAAATTGGGAAAGTGGAAGCGACCGCGCCGAATACAACAACAGAAAAACCAAAGAACAGGACTGACCATAAGGTACATCTATCACTGTATCATCATCATCATTCAGCATCATCATCATATTGGCGTCTACCGCTGGTGTCAAGCGGAGACACTTTCCCTCGGTTTTAGCAGTGACAATCTGTAATAGAAACAAGCGAAAGAGACACGTGAGCCTACAATGATGCCGCTGACATTACAGATAGAGCACTATAAATGACAGAGCTATTAGACACAAAAGTATAAGACACACAGTGATGACCGATTTGGCAGCAGTCCGCCTGACACGAGTGCCGGGTCGTTCAGACAGCACTGAGCAATCTTACCAATAATTTACTACCACAAAAAAAAAAGAATGGTGGGGTTTACTGCGATGCCCTGTAAATGCATTGACGCTTTACCGTCCTTTAAGTGCTATGCAGTAGACCTGACTGCGATGTCATGTATTAGATAGACGAGCTATGAACGCCCACGCTTACCGATATGGTACATGCTGCTGTTGGTGATGCTGTGACAGCCAACGCGAAAGATGACGATGAGTACTGAGGTAATGTACTCTACAACGCCACCGATTTGGCAGCAGGTCGCCTGACACGAATGTCAGGTCGTTCAGGCAGCACTAGGCATTCTAACTAAGAATTTACAAGCAAAAAAGAATTCTGGGGTTGAATGCGATGCCCTGTAAATGTATTGACGCTTTACCGTCCTTTAAATGCTATGGAGTAGATCTGACTGCGATGTCATGTATTAGATAGACGAGCCATGAACGCCCACGCTTACCGATATGGCACATGATGATGATGGTGATGGCATAAGATGTTGTTGGTGATGGCACAAGATGATGTTGATACGTCTGCTTGACTTCGCCACGTGGTACAGTTCTAGCATAGCGGATCGGTACGGCAAAGAGAAATAATGCATTTACCGCGGTCGACAGGAGACTTGTTGATGATGGTCTTCACATATATGAGTTGTATAGACTCTATTTGGAGGAAGTGTTTATCTGCATAGCTTTGGTCTTATATTTAGTTTAAGTTTTAATTTCACTCAGAAGAAATAACATAACTTGTGCTTTTTATTTTTATTTTCTTCTGGGAAATACGCACACCATTTCTATCTGTAACATTCTTAGTATATTTGCTAGACCGCAGCGATATAATGACTGCCCAGCGGAGATAATCTAATCAGCGGCCAGCAGGGCGACCCCGCGCAGTGTTGATCCCTACCTGGGATTAACGGGTGAGCAGCGCTGCGCGAAATTACATTACCGGGAGTGAGGCTCCGAGCTGTGTGTTTATCTATAATTAAAATCAGAGTTGGTCAGTTCGCGTTGTGTACAGGGGCACAGCGGTTCTAAGGGTGTTGGAAGTTTTTTTTTTAAATATTTAGCTAGTTTTAAATATAAGAGTATAAGATATATTTATTTTATAAAGCTTATGTAGGTTGAACCAGTGGGTAAAACATAAATAAGAAGTTGCCTGGATGACGTGGCCACGTGGCATATGTGGTGATCGAGTGAGCTGAATGGCACATGTTGGATGGGACAAATGAATAATTATGATACTCACCTCTTCTCTTCTCTCTCTCTCTGGCGGGGTGTGCGTTCTGCAGGTTATTCTCTTCTCTCTCACCGGCGGGGTGTGCGTTCTGCAGGATGATTCTCTTCTGTCTCTCCGGTGGGGTGTGAGTTCTGCAGGTTGATTCTCTTCTGTGGTCAGCAATAGAATGAGACCTTAGCCATTGCGTATGGCTGTTTTATAGCGGCAAGTCACGTGACACAGTATAGCTATAGCCATAGCCAGTTTAAACCGGTCTATTGCTACATAGACAACTGCTGACATGGCAATTTTACTATTAAGACGTAGCGTGTTCAGACATGTTTTCAGCGCTGAATCACAGGTTGACCGGTCACGGACAGGTTAGATAGCTATGGTGTCAAGGTCGGGCACAACGGTTCTAAAGTTACTGAGGCGTGTGCGAAGTCCACCGACACAGAGAGAGAGAGATAGATAGATAGATAGAGAGAGAGAGAGAGAGAGAGAGAGAGAGAGAGAGAGAGAGAGAGAGAGAGAGAGAGAGGTAATGAAAGATGGAAAGAAATAAAGAAATAAAGAAAATAAGCACATAAAAAAGAATGAAAGACAGAAATAAAGAAAAGAGAGAAAATAAAAACATAATGAAATAAACAAGGCCTCTTGGTATATTTTAAGACTCCCTGACAGAAAATAGACATTGGACTTTTCATCACTCCACTATAAATCACATATTTGAACTTTGGGCGACCTTTACCTGTTGTAGTATTTGCTACAATGCAATGAAGGGGGACAACCTATTCTGTTTATTAAGGGGATGTAATTGTGGGGTTTTATAATATTACATATTTTTATGATTATCTTAGCAAGTTATTGATTATACTATTTGAGAATAATATTTTTTATTTTCACATTAATATTCTCAGCTATACATACACGAAATTTAGCCGTTTATTATTTTATTGTGCTTAATTTTTAATAATAATGTATCCCTGTCTAGTATATTTTTAAACCAGATTTTCACCACTCGCTTAGAAATGAAGCCTAGGCATGGACTTCTACCGAATTAACTATCATCGTGCAAAAGTTTATTCATGCAATCCAAAGTCTGGATACTCGAGTTATCTCGTGTGATGGTCCAAAACATTTTTCCAATCTGTCATATTGACTTTGGTCTCCTCATCGAAGGGTTCGATATCTACATGACTGTGGCTCGATTACACCACGTGACCGATCACCCACCTTCGCGGTGCCTCGGTTCCGTTCGGGTCGCCCCGGATCGGTTCGGTTCGCGTCGGGTCGCGTCGACGTCCGGTTCGCGTGACGACGTCCGGTTCGGTTCGCGTCGGTCCACCCACCCCCTGATCGGAAGTCAACCGAAAGTAGTCATCAGGACTACCGGAAGTGACAACCGAAACCAAGAATATTCCCGCCAATTAAAAAAAAATAACAGTCACCGTAGGTGCAGTTTCGTGACGTTACGCGTAGGTGCTAGACTCTTCGTATAGTAAAAAATGACGTCACTACGAAGGTGCTGCACCTTATTTGCGAGTTAGTTACACCGTTATATACTACTAACCACCTTGACCAGTTTTTTTAATATAGCTTACTTTTGTGTGCATCTCTCTTTCTAAGTGCATGCAGGGACTATGATGGCCAGCTCTGTTATTCTTGGCATTTTGCCATCTCCTTACAGCACTATGCTTATCCACCCAAGCCTCCTCCACCTCAAGCTTCCACCACGGTGGCTGTTCCCAGCTTTTTTTCCTGCCCTGAAGCTTTCTGCTAGACTCTTCGTATAGTAAAAAATGACGTCACTACGAAGGTGCTGCACCTAATTTGCGAGTTAGTTACACCGTTATATACTACTAACCACCTTGACCAGTTTTTTTATATAGCTTACTTTTGTGTGCATCTCTCTTTCTAAGTGCATGCAGGGACTAGGATGGCCAGCTCTGTTATTCTTGGCATTTTGCTATCTCCTTACAGCACTACGCTTATCCACCCAAGCCTCCTCCACCTCAAGCTTCCACCACGGTGGCTGTTCCCGGCTTTTTTTTTCTGCCCTGAAACTTTCTGCGCTTGTCACGTCTTATTTTACTCACCACATCTTGCCCTGTACTGTCATACTGGAAAGTCTTGACCGTTAACTTGTGCTGCCTGGTTCTGCCTTTCTCCACCAATATGCTGCAAGGGTGGCGGTCGCTGCCGTGGTGTCCTAGGACACTCCACCTACACACTGTAGTGAGTGTAGGAGAAACCAGCTCCAGATAAATAGCACTGTCCTCATCCCCTGGACGGCTTGCTGTCCTGGTGACAAAGACACTGTTGATACAAACCAGGTCTATGGCTTCAACTGCAGTCTCGAGCTCCTCCCCCTGTGTGTTGGAGGAAATGTTTCCTCGTGATCTGCCTTTAGCGTTGAAATTACCACAGAAAATAACATTTCTCTTGTGACCTAATATGTCACTTAAGCACTGCCACTTCTGGGAATCCATACTCGCGTTGCGGGCATAAACATTAACCAGCACGAATGGTAGACTGGATTGAACTCTTACCGCCTGTATTTGTATATAGTCACTGTCCCAACTGGACATGTCTACCTCTGACGCCACCATGCTGTTGCGAATGAGAATCGCCATTCCCAGATGCCGTCTGTTGTAGAAACATTTGAAGCCGGCAATTCGGAGTAGCTGATCACCAGTCTCGTCTCCTGGAGCGCTACAATGTCGTTCCTGTAAATGAGATTTTCTAAAATAGGACCCCGTTGTTTTACGCTGGCGCAGTTCCAATACAGAATACGGATATTCCTGAGGCCCAGACGGTCACACTTGAGTCTAAATCGCCTTAAACCACCACACTTACCTTGTCTCTTGCAACATGCCCGGCGATCACGCCGCCTCGTTAGGTTGACTGCCAACCGCTCGGAGAACACACGTTGTTCCGCCATGTTGAAAAACCCGAACACCACAGAAACCACACACGCTGCGAAAAATTCACTCAAGATTACTTCGCTCGATGCACGAAACTCCGTAGCATCCGCGCAGATCTTGAGTAGAAACTCGACTTAGTTAGAAACTCGACTTACTTAGACTTAAACTTCACTAGTGAGAACGAATGGGGCCCCTGCTAGCTGTGTGTTAGTGTGTATGCTGAAGCACAATTATGTGATACGATGAGCAAGTATGGTGCGAGCGTAGTGCGAGAGCTGTGCGAGTTTTGTGAAATGATCTTTGTAGATAATGTTATGACAATGTATGACCATTAAAGATGTTTAATGATATATATTCATGCTTTTCATGCCTCGTCTGTACTCCATCAACTGCCTGTCTGAACCCTTGTTTATAAACCCCTAGAGACGTCACTAAGTAGCATAAACATTAAAAGCTATAGTTACTGACCGGGATTCGAACCTGTCACCTCCAAATGACGACGCAGCTCGGTAACAATAACGTTAAATTGTTATGTTGTTAAAACAAAACAAAAAAATCAGCCAAAATCCAACCAACCTACAAACGGCTTGGCATCCTATTATTTACTAAGAGTCTGAAGAGCAAAAATAGAAGAAAATGAGACCATAAATCTGAATGTAAACAATGAGCAGACACACGAGAAACAGATAATCGCAGTGGAAATGAGCGTTTTGTGAGATTTGAACAGATTACCAAGGACAGACAGAAAAAGCAATGAGTAAGTAATACAAGAAAGAAAATGACAACCGTAAACTGATAAGAGCAATTAGACGTAACAGTCAGGATATTTTGGGCACGTTATGAGAAGAAATAATCTAGAGAACATGGTGACAAATAGCAAGATTGAGGGGGGGGGGGGGGAAGGACCAAGTGGGAGGCAGAGAAGTAAATATATTTATGGCTTGGCCACATGGCATGGTCAAGACAAGAACACATAACTAATCCACGACTCTGGTGATCATGTGAGATGGCGTAACATGACCGCCCACGCTTATCGGCATGGCACATGATGATGTAATCTGAATATACCCTTGGACATATAGACATTCGCCACGTATGAACCAGATGTCAGTTAGAGCTTCTCCTGATGTGAACACTCTATATGTCAAATAAACTCGTATTGGTCTCTTTTGACATCACAGGGAGCATTGCTTAGAATTGCTTTGTCAAGTCTGTGGCTTCACTTTATTGACTTTGGGGAGTAAATTACAAGTGCCTCAAAAGTTGGAGTGGGTTCGCCTGATGGCGAGGGACACTGGTAATAGGGACAGCTAACCCACACGTGGTCCAGTGCTATAAAAGTTGTCGCACATGTATGGACTATTCTTAAGCTCAAAGTGAGAGAAAAACAGTTCTCTATTTACTCCTAAATATGAGCTTGTGACCAGGCGCCGCGGCTGAGAGTTTAGAGGGTCCGCTTCGGGATTAGAAGGTAACGGGTTAGAACTCAGTACAGGTTTGAGAATGTTTCGAAGAACCATTAGTATCTAATTATATCACGTGTCCCCATGATGTCTTGAAGAAGAAGAAGAAGAAGAAGAAGAAGAAGAAGAAGAAGAAGAAGAAGAAGAAGAAGAAGAAGAAGAAGAAGAAGAAGAAGAAGAAGAAGAAGAAGAAGAAGAAAAAGATGATAAAGAAGAAGAAGAAGAAAAATAAGGAGGAGGAGGGGGAGGGGAGGAAGAAGAAGAAGAAGAAGAAGAAGAAGAAGAAGAAGAACAACAACAACAACAACAAGAGAAGAAAAAGAAGAGGAACGCGGATATGAGTTCACATACGCAGATCTCTACAAGAACACAATGGCACAACTGGATTCCCAGAAAGAAGTGTATTCTAGAGAAACTCAGTCTACACGAGAACACCCATGACTGCTACAGTTGTACCGTTGCTGTGTTCAAATGTTCGTTCTTCTCCTGCCAGTTCCTCCCCCAATCGAAAATTGGCCCTGAACCAACTTGCGCCTAACCCTTTGCAGACTCGTTCATGCCAGTTTGAATTTTGCAGCTTAAGTTGTCTATTTGATGGGGCAGCCAGTTTTACGCCAACCTGCCTAAGCCGCCTGTTACGACATGCTGTTACAGTGTCACTGCTCTTAGCTTGCCTCGTGAACCCTGGTAACATATGGTCAAGAGAGGTCTTCTTGGACAAGATATCAAGGCCACTTGCCCCAAACACTCGTCTCGTCGTTTACTGGCTGAAATACCAGTGCACCAATGCACTCACGAAGTGAACTATAAAAATACCATCGAACCAATGTGAAGCTCATTCAGAGAACTAGAAAAATACTAGTGAATCAATGTGGATCTCATGGAGAGAACTAGAAGTTATCAGTGAACAAACGTGGAGCTCCTGGAGAGACCTAGACAAATACCAGTGAACCAATGTGGAGCTCATGGAGAGACCTAGACAAATGCCAGTGAACCAATGTGGGGCTCATGGAGAGAACTAGACAGTTACCAGTGAACCAAAGAGATGAAGACACGACGCTAGCGCTGCAGTGAACATAAATTACGGAAAGGTAATTTATACAGTATAAATAGACGGACCTAAAACATAAAGCGAAGAGAAGCAGGCAGAGAAATTAATAAGATGGGAAGGACATGAATATGAAGCTGCCTGGGATCGCTAACGATAAAACCATAAGAGAAATTAATGGCTGCAGCAAATATAACAATACAAAATGAGAATAGCCAAGTATGTGTCATTTGCATTCGTTGTGAGGTATGTGTGGTTTGCGTTCCTTGTAAGGTATGTAAACTGTTTTATATCTCTCCCCTTCCAAAGGAGTTTCACATACTTGGTTTTATTTTGTGAGGATAAGACGGTTGGGAGAATACTCAATGTATCAAGAAGAGAGAACATCAGAAAAGAAGAAATCGGTCTAAAGTGGGGGTTATAGCAGTGCTTAATTTTATTAGAAGGCAGCAAGTCAAATGTGTGGCAATGTAACTAGGTTACCATCTAACAGTATACCACAACTAGCAGTGATGTACAGACTAAATCGGAGCAGAATAAGAGGCCGACCACGTTAACGATGGACGCAGGGAATAGCAGAGTCCATAGGAATATCGATACATGAAACCTATAAACGGGCACTCTCCCGCTGTTTATGCTTCACCTCAACACCGCAATGTACGAGAGGAACAAGATGAGATAAGATGAGAAAACGGCTGGTAGTGAATAGATTGAGAACCTATGCCCCAATGGGGGAATAAACGGCGAGAGCAACAGATGAACGGGCTTTTATTTCACCTCCAACATTCACCTCAGAAGTTGGAGTGGGTTCGCTTGTGTGATGGCGAGTGGGATAGCGAGGGACACTGGTAATAGGGAAAGCTAGTCCACACGAAAAAATTAATCCAGGGCACTAGAATTTGTAGCACATTCCTAGGCTACTCCTGAGTTCAAAGCGAGTGAAGGGGAAAAAAATACATAACCCCCAACCAGACAAAACCCCAGCCTTACCAAGGATCGATCACGCGTCCTATGATATGTGAGGTAAACGATTTGATCCTCGGCCACCCGCTCCTCAAAAACTCGCATATATATTCATTATTAGCACCATATGCCCCCCCCCCCATGTGCGTATGCATTCAAGTCTCTCCACATATCTCGGTGGCTCGTGTTCTGGATGACAGTACTGAGGTAATTGTAATTTACGTTCCCAAGTCAATGACCAGAAGTCAACATTTTAGTCTTAAGTGATCGGAGTAGGAGTTGAATCCAATACTTCGCCATCAGGACGACGGATGTTTAAGAGCACGCACTCTTATCGATTCGGCCGTGCTGACTGATTCGCGACTGAAACGAGAGTCTCTCATGACTGGGCCAGGTAGTTTACAAACACACACTTTCCAGGAAAACCACTTGGTTCGGCAATGGCGTGATGCAGCAAATATATGGACTGGGAAAACCCATCTTATTTTTAGATGTATATAACTGTATATAACAGTTAACGAGATTTCGTTGAATTATCTAATCTCATCACATCTCATCTCATCTTGTACCTTGCGGTGTCGAGGTGAAGCATAAACAGCGGGAGAGTGCCCGTTTATGAGCTTCACATATCGAGATTATCATGGATTTTGCTATTCCTTCTGTCCATCGCTAACATGGTCGGCCTTTTCTTCTGGTTCTGTTTGGTCTGTACATGACTGCTTGTTGTGGTATACTGTTAGTTAATAGCCTTGTTATATGACCGAGCCATTAAACTTGCACAATTATAACACAGATTAATGAAGAATCGTATGGGTGTCATACTGAAATAGAGGGAGGCGCGGTAACGCTGTGGTTAGTTATGCTTGTCTGTCGATCTGAAGGTCATGGGTTCCACTCCGCTTCAAGATAGATTTTAAATACACTGACATGGGCTCCAGGTGACCCAATCTAAAATAGGTACCAGGAAATGTATAGTAAACAAGAAAAGAGCAAATAAATGCTGCGGTTGATTGCAACGTCATGTAAATAACGTGCAAGGAACTTTAACCAGGTTATAAGTCACAAGCAAAGCACACAAAGAGTGGCTGAGTCTAGGAATACGCTGGTCATGTTTCCGCATCCAGTTTGAGGTAGTTCATTGTCAACACGACTCCAACCCAGTGCCCAGAGGGCAGGCACGTTAGATCCGCGGGACGTATAGGGCCCGTGAAATAATTTGGTCTGGCCCTGCCAGGGCAACCGCGGAGGGAGGGGGGGGGGGCTCAAAATTCGATAAATCTAGGATTTTATTTCCACACAGCAACATAAATTTTAATTCAATGAAGGATAACGTAAATTTCGAGAGACAAGCATTATGAGATAGCCATGACTCAGAGAAGTACATGACGGTACCAACACGTATGAGTTGAACATCCCTGCTACACCGTTCAATGTGGAACCAGCTGATGCGTCTGATAACCTGCAACACGAAATCATTCAGCTGGAGAGAGATGATCGGATGATACCTAGGTACAACCTCACACTGTTTGAGCTGTATGAACATTATATACGTTTAAAAAAAACTGTATATCCTTTACATGACGCCTTTGCTTTCTGAACTACGGACACTCATACTATTTTATAAAAACTAACTCAAGGCGGTCTGCTGCCAAATCTCGCGCAGCTGTGTTTCGAACTCAGTATGTGGGATTAGGAACTGCGCCCGTAACCCCTTCGTCACAGATCCGGCAACTTTACATAAGCAACGATGAATGACCCACTTTGAGGAGACCTGCCTTCAAATATGCTTCTGTGTTCTAAACTACTTACTGCTGCGAGCAGTTCATTTCAAAGCTTTACCTTCGTAAATAGTCGAATGCGCTCTAGACTGACCGACGCAAACCTAGAAAAGCAGTTGCAAGTCCAGCATCGACAATACCAGCTAATATCACACGTTTCAATAAACATAATCAGTTCAGGCCATCATATGAGAGCTGAGTTGATTAACGACAGAGATGGGGTGGACCCGAAGCCAGTGGTTGTTGTCTCTGGAGCGGTCACGGCTGGCAAAGATTTGTTTAATTTTCATGCCAGGGCATACGGGTGCACAAGGAAATGAGCAGGTTGACAGGCTTGTAGGTAAGGCTGCTGTGGAGGACGATACGAGCCATGGACCAGGCTGATATACTGAATAAGAAGTAAGACTTTTGCGAGAACCAAGTGATGCCTGAATCTACATCCATGGTCGGACTGCGAGAATAGCAGGTTAAAAGAGGTGTGGCCAGACAAGAACACTATGCTGGAAGCCAAAGAAGATTAATAAAAGAACACAGAGCTGGTGTCCCGAGCCACTACACGCTGCGGGATGTACCGAGGAGGAGATCCGAGCACTTATGAACTGAATGGTTCGATGTGCAATGAGGATGATCTGTTGACTAGCTAACTGATTAAATGTTTGACCAAATATAGCAGGCAAATTTTCAGTTTGATAACATGACATCTGATGGGAGATGCCTTGAAGAGATTAGGACAAGAATCGTCATGGCGAAAGTAGCCTTCAGCAAGATGAAAAACATTCTGACCAATAAAAAGATGTCAATTGAAACGAGAAAAAGAGTGTTGAGGGGATACATAGAGCCTGTTCTTTTGTATGGATGTGAAACTTGGACAATGAGCAGTCAAGCTGAAAAACATCTGATGGCTACAGAAATGTGGTTTCTGAGGAAAATGCAAAGAATACCATGGACAGACACAAAAACCAATGACCAAGTACTGCAGGAGACAAATGAAAATAGTAAACTGATTAGAGAAATTAGACGTAGACAGTCACAATTTTTTTGAACATGTTATGAGAAGAAATGGATTAGAGAACTTAGTGACAACTGGCAAGATCGAAGGGAACAGACCAAGAGGAAGACCGAGAGGAAAATACCTGGATGGCTTGGCCAGATGGCATGGACGAGACAGGAACACTGAGCTGATCCACGACTCTTGTGATTGAATGAAATGACCGCCCACGCTTTCCGGCATAGCATATGATTGATTGATTGAATTTTGTGTGGAACACGAATGATGGTATGAATGTAAAAAAGTGAATTTAAACACAGTCGCCTTAAACAAAGTATTCTCTTCCAACAATATCAGCGACTATGCACTTAGTATTTCAGCCAGAGTGTTTATTTGTCTGTCCACATCATATGATATATATAAAATACAATATCTGTCTGTCTGTCTGTATGTTATTTATTATTCTGTATGTATGTTATTTATGCGTTCGCGAACGGTCCATCCGATTGAGACGAAATTTTCTATACGTCTTCTTCTCATTCCGGTGCTGCCAACTGTCATAGTTTGTTAGTGTACAAACAGTTATTTACTTAATATTATTTAATATTTAAATTTACATTATAATTTATATATAGCGAGGGGACATAGCTTTTAATAGCATTGCTATATGTAACATTGTTGCATATTTCTCAAATAGGTGGACCTTTTCGCTACAGTTATCTACAGGCATATGCGTTATAATCCTCCTCCTCCCTCCTCCTACTCCCCCTCCTCATCCCCTCCTTCTCCCCTTCCCCTCCTCCTCCTCCCCTCCTCTTCCTCCTCCCCTCCTCCTCCTTCTCCTTTCCCTCCTCCTCCTTCCCCTCCTCTCCTCCCTCCTTCTCCTCCTCCTTCTCCACCTCCCCCTCCTCCTCCTCCCCCTAATCCTCCTCCTCCTCCTTCTCCACCTCCCCCTCCTCCTCCTCCTCCTCCCCCTAATCCTCCTCCTCCTCCTTCTCTTCCTCCCTCCCCGTCCCCCTCCTCCCCCTCCTCCCTCCTCCTCCTTCTTTTTCTTCTTCTGCTGCTGCTGCTGCCGCCGCTCCATTTACCCAAGTTAATTGTTGGGGGAAGATGTAAAGATCTTTCAAGTGCTCTTTCTAATGCTTTTTGCAAGTTGGTCTTCGTTTATTTAAGGTTGTTCTCGATACCACCACATCACTTTTTACATGAAAATTATACGACAACATTATTTTTTACATGAAAATTATACGACAACATTTAAAAAAAATAATCCTAGCATTAGCAGACAGACAGACAGACAGACAGACAGACAGACAGACACAGACAGACAGACAGACAGACAGACAGACAGACAGACAGACAGACAGACAGATAGACAGATAGATAGATAGATAGATAGATAGATAGATAGATAGATAGATAGATAGATAGATAGATAGATAGATAGATAGATAGATAGATCCCCGTCAGGGACTGGGCGAAGCCGGGCCGGGTCAGCGAGTATGATATATAACGCTGCAGTATGAATCTGACGAAATGCAACGAAATGTACCAGCCAAGAAATCGTGCAATATTCATTCCATCTGATTTTAGATGTTATAAATATACAAATGGCTTTTGGCAGAAAACAAAATGTCTCCATACCTGCCTTACTGAAACGCGAAAACTAAACATAATCTTGCTTACATTTTCTATTGCCAGAAGCTCACGAAGCAGAACTGTTCCCCTCACACACATATGATCACATATACCACCTGTTTTCGACACCTAACTCGGGGACAGTTCCAGCAATGCGCTGAGAACCCCTGATCTGTGGAAGTATCCAGATGACTGGACCTGTGAGAGTCAAGGACACCAGGATACGATTGGCCACGTATGTTGAGAGTGCGCCAGTAAATATGTTTACATGCGTGGGGGAGAATCCAGGCCTGGGTACATTAACTTGAACGGAACTAGCAACAACGGGAAAACTCGCCCTGAACTTTGTAATTCAATGGGGAATTTACTGTTTTTAATTGCAATCCTGTTTTGAATTTTGTGCATTTTTAAGTACTAGACAGTTTTTCAGAACTTTCTGGGAATTGTCTACGAAAGAAGACTACGAAGAAGGGAACGGCTCACCCGCACCTCATATCTCTAGTATTTGTGAAAGCATGGTAGTGCATGGCGTAAATAATAGTAAGAGCCAATGATTCACCGCCAGGAAACAAATAAAAGTAAAGTTGTTGAGAACATACATCTTTCCTGTGGCAACGTATGCATGTAAATCTTCAACAATTTCACAGTAAATAATAACGAAAATCGTGTAAATAGCTTTCATAAGCGGTATCTGCGAAGAATAC
Source organism: Cepaea hortensis (assembly GCA_963921405.1). Taxonomy (NCBI): domain Eukaryota; kingdom Metazoa; phylum Mollusca; class Gastropoda; order Stylommatophora; family Helicidae; genus Cepaea; species Cepaea hortensis. Next base: position 41,114,654 of record OY992884.1, on the reverse strand, counting down.
TTGATATAAAGTGGCAAGACAAAATCGCAAATAGCAAAGTACTGGCAAGATAGGGTGGTGTGACGGCTTGTTCCATGCTCAGTCTTTTTTGTAGATTTAGACGGAGAGAACGCAATAGGAGAATGCACGATCGTAGAAACCAAAGGCCATCTTTTATTGGTGAATTACAGATGGGTAAAAGATCTCCGAGTTTGCTTCTACTACGGTACAAAGTTGTGTGTTAGCGGGACATGATCGATACAGGCATTGATATTGCACCTTGGGAGCAAGTCGCCCTGATCGCGTTGCGTGGAGGGCAAAGATAAGAAAATCAGAATTTACTAACATACACTTACATATAGACACTGACATACACATTGGAAAAGGGCGTAGCAGGGAATACACCTCTTGATGGTATCTTGCCTATGGACAAGTAGGAGGTGGTCGTGCGCTTGTGGGACCAAGTGGAGAAGGCGGAGGAACAGATTGAGAACCCATATGTGGAAAGAATGAAATTGCGGGGGATCGGCAGGGGTTCTGGAAGAATCTCAAAACTGAGAGGGAAGACCAGGAGAACTTTTAATCAGATAGCGGTGGGAACGATTAGTAGTATGACTCTTTGCTGGCTGTTGAACGAGGGGACTGAGCACGTATGGGAATGTCATTTGTGCAGTGATGTGGGTTCTCAACTCAACTCAACTCAACTCAAAGGGCGTAGTGGCTTAAAGGTAATACACCCATCTCTAAATCCAAAAGACCCGATATCATTCATGGTTTGGACAGTATACGGTTTCAAAAAATAAGTTGGGCATGGTATTTGTTTTTAAAGTTGCATACCATTTATAGGACGTTACAGTAAACGCCGTCATTTTACTGCCGTTTTTGATGTCTTGGCAAGTTTTTACGTTCAGTAGTTTGCCATTGCTTTCTGAACGACCGGCTCCCATACCAACACGTTAAAACCAGCGCGACACGGTCTGCTGCTAAATCGGTCGTAGCTGTGTTTCGAACTCGGGTAAGCGGCATTACGAATGGCAAGGTATACTACCTCCTGATTCTGGGGTAGTGGATCGAAAGTCTAGTCGTCTCATATAAATACCCACCGGTATTTGGCAATCGGGAAGAGTGGACTGAGTACTCCGCTGCCCAACCGAAATTTCAAAATTTTAAAACCTTACAAAATGCCGGCTCTTTGACAAGGGGCTGCGAATGCAATTAGTAATCCCCCATACCTCGTTCTAAACACAGCTGAGGGCGATATGGAAGCAGGCCGCCTCGTTGGTTTCCATACAATGGTATGAGTGCCGGTCGTTCAGAAATAAAAGGAGGCCTGGTGTTCCTTGCCAGTGAGAAGTCCTGATCGTTCGGGTCCACATCGATTGACGGACGTCAGTCGCGGCGATTGGGCAATCTTGAGCATAGTCTACGATGGGTGACGTTGTAGTATTCTGTTATGATAATTTGGCGTGTCTAGCCTGTGCCGCGTGATTACACACCCGCTTCACACGCCAGTGATCCGGGGCTTGTTTCCGGATCCGGTCAGAGATATGCACTACTGACGAGCTCAAACGAGAGCGAAACTCGAGTATAGTGCTTCCATATTGACGTGGATAGGCCTTAGGTTCATACCTGAATACAGTCAGCGTTGCCAGTAGTGGGTTGTGCTCAATATTTAAACTACTGAAAGTAAACTTTCGCAGGAATGACACATAGTCAAAAGATGCTGGGGCTGACTGCTATGTTCTGCAAAGGATTTGCAACTAACAAACTTTAACCCACAAAATAATATTTCTAGAACGTATGATTCTGGTATATATACATTTTTGTCTTGTATGTCTTACTGGGCTTATGCAGTTTGCTGAGATTTTCTTTCTGTGATCTACGGAGGGAGAGTGAGGCACTTATGGCGATATTACTGTGCAATGGAAGAGGCTCTTTACAAAAAGAAACCAAACGGATCAACACGTTACGACGTCTCAGAGAAGCATCGTTTTCCAGTAAAAACTTGTGCTATCCTCTAGCGCAATGGTTTACAACCTTTTTTGTCCCATGCACCACTTCATCATATTTTCATAATGTCACCCCCCGCCCTTTCGTATTTCCTCCCTATAAACCCCCCCCCCCCCCGCGCCCCACACAGTATACGTAAAAATGGAAACTAAATTTAATAATTTTTTTTTTTTATTCGCATATCCTTTACAGGACATCGCTGTCAACAGCAGCATCTTTCAGCTGTCTGTTGATTTCTTGGCAAGATTACGCTCAGTAGTTTGCCATTGCTTTCTGAGCGGCCGGCTCAGTGTCCCGCAAGTCACCAGCGGGGGACGAACCGCTCCCAGCTCGCTCCCGCTACGAGACTCTGCGTGACAAACGGGATTACGGAGAAAGTGTTGTAACCCCTCAGCCAGAGAGACCGGCAAATTTAATAATACATACTAGAATTCCCCCCCCCCCCCGATGTGCGGTTGGGGGGGGGAACTTGCGTGTCCCAGTGACCCCAAGAGCATTGTCGCGGAAGCAAAACTACATGTTGGAGAAGCCTTGGGTTAGGGACCAGACCAAGAGAGACACAACCTGTTGCTCTGCAGATAGACTGAGGATAGCAGTCAAAAGATCAAATCAGGCGGACGAAGCCACAGATGCTTGGTCCAGACACATACTCAAAGGCTCCACCTGAGGGATATGGCTGAACGCCTCTAAGCCATTAACCCTTGGATGTGAGAGCCAGGCCGATATTCACGTACTGGAAAACGGAAGTGAGATGCTGAGCACGCTACATGCTTAGTTCGGATACGTGTACGAAGGCTCTCAGCTGGGGGATATGAGGGATCCCCGCATGAGAGGATCTGGCTGTTTTCTCGCCCAGATACACGGAGGTAAGGTTCTGAGCCGGCGGCACATGTAGCATACCTCATGAGCGAGAACCAAGGGAAAAAAGTTCCCCAGTCGCACGAAATGGTTACGAAAACTGTCTGTTTCTATACTCACAGAGTGATGTCAAAGGTGGAAAAATGTCTCAATGACACGAAATGGAACCCTTGGCTAGCGAATCCATTACGGGGTCCGAAATCTGAAGCGAAAGCTTACCTAGTGGATGTCGCCCTAGTCTGTCCGTTCCTGGTTTGTTCTTGAGCGACCAGGGGCAAGCGAAATACCCAATACATGGAAGTGAGGAACCAAAGCAGCCATGAGCAGGACGTAGCAATTCCTCGGGTGAGCCCAGTCTCAGAGCAATATGTGCCAGCTCTGCAATTATGGAAGCCTCCTTGGATAGCGGGGAATGCCCATGGTCTGCCCCTGCCTTCCCTTGAGGGTCGACCGTGATGTCTTTGACCGTTCTACCCTGACCAGCTGAGATGTGGGCGACACAACAACAAAAAGTCTAACGTACAACAACAAAAAGTCTAACGTGCCTCGAAACCCGAGGAAGGCTAACCTCATTTTAAAAAATGCCCGCCGAAGTCGGAAGTGCCAGCCTACGGGTGTAAAAATAAAAATTGGCACTACGCAATTACGTCCGAGTGAAATGTCTTTGGTGCTAGGAACAGTTCTGACTACCTAGTTTCCGAACGCCACCCATGTCCGGAACAGCTCTGACTAGATAGTTTTCCGAATGTCCGTGGTGCCCGGAACTATAGAGTCGTGCTCTGACTATTTTGTCCCCGGGCACAACGACAGGCACATGTCCGAATCGAAAACTCGTTGAGTGGATACCGTCTGCAGACCGGTCTGGTTTGTGCAGGAATGGCCCGGGGCGAACGAAACGCCCAATATATTGAAGTGAGGAATTAAAGCAGCCATGAGCAGGACGTGACGATTCCCTCGGCGAGTCCAGCACCAGGGCGCTATGTGTCGGCCCTGCAACTATGGAAGCCACCCTGGGTGGCGGAAAATGCCATGGTCTGTCTCTGCCTTCCCTTGAGGGTGACCGTGAAGTCTTCGACTGTTCCAACTTGACCAGCTGGCATATGGACGGTACCGCAAAAGTGAGGGTCTCCCGGGAATGTTAACCTTGTCAAAATTGCACGCTAAAAGTCGGATGTGTTGGCCTAAGGGTTTCGGCCCAAGGGTGCCTAACTGGACACACCGCAATCACATCTGGAAAAAAAAAAACACTCCGGATGAACGAAAAGAAAAAGAAGATACTTGAACAAGTCTACACGTCTACATAAAGCCTGATTTGCGAGTCTACTTACGTTATAAAACGAATTTCAGAAGGGCTAGAAGTACAGAACCGTAAAGTACGTAGGGAAAAACCAATATCAAGTAATCGGTTCTTGTTTTAACGCGATCTTGAAATAATCTTAATTCTCTCTCTCTCTCTCTCTCTCTCTCTCTCTCTCTCTCTCTCTCTCTCTCTCTCTCTCCCCCCCCCCCCCCCCCCCCCCCCAGGGACACCCTAAAATCCCCTCGGTTGAGAACCACTGCTTTAGCGCTTGAGGATTCTAGTTACATGTTTTATAGCAACCTAACAGGAACAACATGTAATACAAATAATATAATACGTGACACAACCGGGAAGGTTAAATCGGTAAACAAACGCCCGCAGAAGTCGGATGTGCCAACCGAAAGGTGAAAATATTGCAGCTCTGCTGCTGTAAACTGACACCTTGCAATTAGGTCAACAACAAATATCATAAGGACGAAGAAGGAGAAGAAGAAGAAGAAGAAGAAGAAGAAGAAGAAGAAGAAGAGGATGAGGAAGAGGAAGAAGAAGAATATGTGAACCATTACAATGAATCCAAGACATCATGTTAAAGATAGATATGCCTAGGACACTGAACAAAATAAAAGCAGTAAGCTATGGTGACTCATGCACAACAATTGAGAGATAATAAGCACAGACATATCTTATAGTTAAATAACTTACAACGAACGCAAATATGGCGAACGGAAACCACAGTATAAAAATAACCATGATAATAATAACATACGAATAAGATAAAAATAAGTTACACCACAACACAAGGAATCGACGTTTCGGTCTTAGTAATCTCATCGGGAACAACACATATAGATCTAAAGAAACACGCGCCAATATAACATACAATTAAACTTTAAAACGTAAATGATGATATAATCTAATTATAGTACGAGATGGTCGACTTTATTGCAACGAGTGTTACCCCACATGGATCAGTCTCTCCCCAGAGAACGGATAGACTTTTGCCGAGAGCATCGCACAAAGCACGAACTCTGTAGCTCCAGCCATTGACCCCCAAACAATATTCGGGACAATCTGCACGCGAGCTCTGAATGAAGGCGTCAGGGGACGAACCGACGACCTTCAGAGTGCGAGGCAGGCGGCTGAACCACTTCGCCACACACACGCGCGCGCACACACACACACATACACACACACGCACACACACGCACACGCACACACACGCACAGATAGATAAACATACACTCAGACACAGACACACACACTTACACAGTTACACACATGGACACACAGTTACACACACACGGACATACAGTTACACACACGGACACACAGTTACACACTGGCACACTGTTACACACAGACGCAGACACGGGCACAAATACGGACACACACACACACACAGACATAAAACACAGACACACACAAATACACACAGTCCCACACAAATACACACAGTCCC
>OY992884.1:41061548-41104048 GCA_963921405.1 Cepaea hortensis | reverse complement strand
GAGAACTGGTTACTTGCATCAGAAGAAGACAACCTACATTCTCTGGGCAAGTCGTGAGAAAGGGAAAGCTGAAGTATGACACCACAACAGGAAAGTTGGAGGGGGGGGGGGGGGGGGTCAGGGGGAGACCGAGAAAATAGATGTTGAAACCATGGCATGGAAGAACCTCAATGTCGGAAATGATTGACATCACACGAGACAGAAGGCTGTGGACAAACATGATCACCAACACCACACGGCATGGGGTATAAGTAGATTGACAGTAAACGAGACAGAAGACAGAACAGATATGATGACCAGCTTCACATGGCATGGACTATAATAAGATTGGTAGTACACGAGGCAGAAGGCTTCAGACAGACATGATCACCAGCGCCACATGGCATGGATTATAAGAACATTGGCAGTACACGAGACAGAAGGCTGTGGACCGACACGATCACCAGCGCCACACGGCATGGACTATAAGAAGAAGACAAACAAGTCATTAAAGTTGATTATTTGGTTGTTTCGGGATTTGAAATTTAAATATTGAGCACAACCCACTACTGGCAACGCTGATCGTATTCTGGTATGAACCTAAGGCCTATCCACGTCAATATGGAAGCATTATACTCGAGTTTCGCTCTCGTTTGAGCTCGTCAGTAGTGCACATCCCTGACCAGATGCAGAAACAAGCCCCGGATCACTAGCGTGTAAATCGGGTGTGTAACCACGCGGCACACGCTGGACACGCCAAATTATCATAACAGAACATTACAACGTCACCCATCGTGGGCTATGCTCAAGACTGCCCAATCGCCGCGACTGACGTCCGTCAATCGATGTGGTCCCGAACGATCAGGACTTTTCATAGCAAGGAACACCAGGCCTCCTAAAATCCAGTGAGCAATAATCAAATTGATTATTTGGTTGTTTCGGGATTTGAAATTTAAATATTGAGCACAACCCACTACTGGCAACGCTGATTGTATTCAGGTATGAACCTAAGGCCTATCCACGTCAATATGGAAGCACTATACTCGAGTTTCGCTCTCGTTTGGTAAATTCACGCAGAGCAAATCTGCTTATAGTGAACAGGAAATTAAAACGGTTAATTATGTGTAACTAAATGTGTTCATTTCTTATTGTTACATCCTGCTGCAGCCGTGACTTGGCTTGCCTATAGTGAAGCTGTCTAGTTGTCTGCCAGCCCGGGCAATGACCTTCTATAAGATAGGGGTGCTCGTTTTTAGGATGTTCTCGGTGGAAGTGAAAAGAAATCTGGATGATAGTGGTGTCGAACACTAGAGTAGTGGTTCTCAACCGACGATGAATCCTTCCCCCCCCCCCCCCCCGGGAGGAATTTTAGGGTTTCCAGGGGGCGGGGGGGGGGGGGAATTAAGATTATTTCAAGATCGCATTTATACAAGAACCAGTTACTTGATATTGTTTTTCCCTTTAAATTTTATGATTCTGTACTTCTCACCCCAATGAAATTCGTTTTATAACGTAAGTAGACCTGCAAATCACGTTTTATGTAGATGTCTAGACTTGTTCTAGTATGTGTTATTAAATTTAGCTTCCACTTTTATGTATACTGTGTAAGGATGGGGGAGGGGGGATTATTGGGAGGAAATTCGAAAGGGGGGAATAACGTTCTGAACATATGGTAAAGGGAGGCATGGGCCAAAAAAGGTTGAGAACCACTGCACTAGTGTATTATCATATTTTGTATCCCAGTTTGATGGAAAAATATATCATCATGATCGTTATTATGTTCGCCATCATCTTCTTGTACTTCAACCTCTGCTGTTCTGTCTAGATCTATTCTATTGATCGAATGATTAAGTGCGCGCGTTCTTAAAACAAGGACGCGGGACATCTTGCTTATGATCGAGAGGTTTTCCGGAAGGTTGTTATGGGAGCGAGGTTCTGTAAAGGACATGCAACTGAATGAATGAATGAATGTTCTTAAAACACCCAGAGTGCTGATGCCGAGGTAGCGGGTTCAACCCCTACACCGGTCTGTTGGACTAAAATGTTGACTTCTCGTCCTTGCCTTGGGGATGTAAATTACAAGTACCTCTAAAGTCGGAGTGGGTTCGCTTGATGGCGAGGGGCACTTGTAGTAGGGAAATCTAATCCAGGCATAAAAAGCGCCCAGTGTGCAAGCAGTAGTTAGCACGTGTGTGGACAACGCTTGAGCTCAAAGCGAGCGATCGTTACAAACTAAATTCCTCCATTCACCGGGAAGGTTAACCCGGTCAACAAATGCCCGCAGAAGTCGGATGTGTCGGCCTAACGGCGCAAGAACGCAGCTCTGCTGTAAACAGGCACAACGCAGTCACGTCCGAAAAAAAAGAAACTCCGGATGAACGCAGAAGAAGAAGAAGAAATTCCACCATTCCACTAATTCAGCTTGTTCAGCACCGAGTATCTCAATCTCTTCACCCTCTTCTACCGCTGATGTTTCAGGTCATCAGTTCTCCAATGTCTCTCTTTACATGACATGCCCAAAGAACATTGTCTCTCTTTACATGACATGCCCAAAGAACAATGTCTCTCTTTACATGATATGCCCAAAGAACAATGTCTCCCTTTACATGACATGTCCAAAGAACAATGTCTCTCTTTACATGACATGCCCAAAGAACAATGTCTCTCTTTACATGATATGCCCAAAGAACAATGTCTCTCTTTACATGATATGCCCAAAGAACAATGTCTCCCTTTACATGACATGTCCAAAGAACATTGTCTCCCTTTACATGACATTTCCAAAGAACAATGTCTCTCTTTACATGACATGTCCAAAGAACATTGTCTCCCTTTACATGACATGTCCAAAGAACAATGTCTCCCTTACATGACATGTCCAAAGAACAATGTCTCCCTTTACATGACATGTCCAAAGAACAATGTCTCTCTTTACGTGACATGCCCAAAGAACAATGTCTCTCTTTACATGACATGTCCAAAGAACATTGTCTCCCTTTACATGGTATGTCCAAAGAACAATGTCTCCCTTTACATGATATGCCCAAAGAACAATGTCTCCCTTTACATGACATGTCCAAAGAACATTGTCTCCCTTTACATGACATGTCCAAAGAACAATGTCTCTCTTTACATGACATGTCCAAAGAACATTGTCTCCCTTTACATGGCATGCCGAAAGAACAATGTCTCTCTTTACATGATATGCCCAAAGAACAATGTCTCCCTTTACATGATATGCCCAAAGAACAATGTCTCCCTTTACATGACATGTCCAAAGAACAATGTCTCTCTTTACGTGACATGCCCAAAGAACAATGTCTCTCTTTACATGATATGCCCAAAGAACAATGTCTCTCTTTACATGATATGCCAAAAGAACAATGTCTCCCTTTACATGACATGTCCAAAGAACATTGTCTCCCTTTACATGACATGTCCAAAGAACAATGTATCTCTTTACATGACATGCCCAAAGAACAATGTCTCCCTTTACATGACTTGTCCAAAGAACATTGTCTCCCTTTTACATGACATGTCCAAAGAACAATGTCTCTCTTTACATGACATGTCCAAAGAACATTGTCTCCCTTTACATGACATGCCCAAAAAATATTGTCTTCCTTTACATGACATGCCCAAAGAACAATGTCTCTCTTTACATGACATGCCCAAAGAACATTGTCTCCCTTTACATGACGTGCCCAAAGAACAATGTCTCTCTTTACATGATATGCCCAAAGAACATTGTCTCCCTTTACATGACGTGCCCAAAGAACAATGTCTCTCTTTACATGATATGCCCAAAGAACAATGTCTCTCTTTACATGACGTGCCCAAAGAACATTCTCGCTTTCTCTTACTTGTGTATCATGTTCTACTTTCATAAACCGTTACTAGGCACTCGTTGTTAGTAACTCTGGTTTTCCAGGGTGTTCACAGTATACCTGTTAGAAACCACATCTCCGTTGCTTCCAAGTTCTCCCTAATCTGTTCGTTCACGTTTAATGATTAACTGCCATACAGCAGAACAAGTTCTATATAACATGTCAGTACTTCAGACAGCCAATGACACTGACTAATTTTAGCGCTTATATGAATATCTAATATATCCTCCAACACGAGCAAGTAAAAACGAGATGTTTTTGAGGTGTAGATCAAGAGTTAAAAACAGTCCCAGAGTTTGATGTAAGTTAGGTCTCACAGCGGGCGTATGCAACAGGATACAGGCTATTTTAGCTTGTACCGGACGTTCTTGCATATAAAAGTCATCATAATAGAGCAATAGCGAACTTCCTTATTCCTCTTTATGTTTTTATGTTTTCACTGACGAGTTTCAGCTGAACTATAATCAGCCACACTGTGGTCTAAAGTTACATGTTTTCTCTACTTCGTTTCTCTCTAATTTATTCTATGATTAATACAATCAGCTATCCCCTTCATATAATCCGTTTTCTCTTTCCTAGCATATTTCTTTCTATTGGCTTGTTTGACACTCTTGCTTTCTATCTCTCTTATATTGATTTTATTTTTCTTTCCATTCTCTTCGTGGGTAGTTCTTTTTGCCGTTCGTCATCTCTTACTAACGAATACGGAAGAGGAGTGGCTCAGAAACTGCAACGTTCGTCTCCTCGCCCACAGTCGGTTCAGTTCTCAGCGGGGATTGTGCGGAATTTCCCAAATAATAAAATGATTCGTTTTTCCGTTCGCCCGCTGTGAACTCAAGCATAGTCCATGCAATTGTTTCTACTAGTGAGTACACTGGACAGATTTTACTTGAGGGTATGCCCTCCCTATTGCCAGTGTCCCTCGCCATCAGGCACACCCACTCCTACATCTGAGGTCCTTATAATTTACGTCCCCGAAGCCAAGGACCAGAAATCAAAATTTTTTTCTCAAATGACCGGGGTCTCACTGGCCTAGGATTTAGCGCCTTTCTCCGTAATTCCGTATACTCTCGTGAGTGACGTGATTTGCGCGAGAATTGGTAGCGGTTCTCGCCACGTCGGGAACTTAGGGGTATGTGAGCCGGTCGCGCAGAAAGCAATGTCAAACTACTGAGCGTAATCTTGCCTAGTACATCAACAGCAGCTGAAAAATGCTGGTGTTGGCTGTAAGAGATATGCAAAAAAAAAAAAAAAAGAGTTGAACCCGCTAACTCAGCATCAGCACACTGGACGTTTAACAACGAGCGTTCTTACCCATTCGGCCACGCTAACGTCCAAGAATATATAATAAAAGTGAGGAACTGTTTTTAAGACGACAGTCCAAGAAGATGTGACACCCATTGAACACATGCTAAAGGTAACCTAATATAATCAATCAGAGATCCGTATTGGGATTGTTACAACTGACCAGTGCTCCTTGATCTACCCAGTCTAAAATAGGTACCGAGAAATATAGTGGGAAGTAAAGACGGCCAACGTGATACTGACCACATGACCCACCGAGTACCGATTGGTCTATACAAATATACGCCTAACACCATTTATCCATTGCGCCTAAAACCATATATCCATTGCACCTAACATCATATATCCATTGCACCTAACACTATATATCCATTGCACCTAACACCATATATGCATTGTGCCTAACACGAAATATCCATTGCGCCTAACGCCATATTTCCATTGAGCTTAAAGGCGGGTAAAGGGATTCTTAAATAAATAGTGTGTCAAATATATGGGTCAGCATGAACAAATTATTACAAAACTTACAAGACATCGAAGAAACCAACAAGCAAAAGGAATAGCAAATGAAAAGACCAAGACAGCCGTAACATCCATGAAGAATAGTAGGAAAGGAAGTAAGAATAATAGACAAGATGTAATTCTCACAAGACCAGTCTGCAGCGATGGTAGAGCACCAGAGGAATGGACGAAATGTTCATAGAACTAAACGCAATGATAAGAAATTGCATACGTGAGACAAATGCTACAAAGAACACGAGCGGAACAACCCTAAAAGAAAATAAAGAAATTCTTAATGGATGGAAAGAAGATTGCAGTGAAATATGAGGAGGCTTCAAAATGAAAACCTAAATTGTTGTTGTTGTTGTTGTTGTTATTGTTGTTGTTGTTGTTGTGTGAAAATATTCTGAAAAAGTAAAGAATATGTATTTAATTTTTCGAAGCAGCTACCACTTGCGTTCAATGCAAGTCCTCCAGCGCCGATAAAGTGATTAGATTCCTGTAGGAAAAAATAACAATTGCCGCGTGTGTAACCACTCATGCACCACTTGCAGTACCTCAGTCATACCGTTTTGAAACTTCCAACTCCACTCATACACTTGCTGGACTGACAGGCAAGCGTAAAATTACTGGACCTTCATTCGCCGATGAATTTCTTTAGGTTTTATCTCTACACTGATCAAAAAACGGATAACAGAACCCTGCCTCTCTTTTGTGCATGACAAAAGTGGAGCGGCCATCTTTAAACTCTCCTTATGAATCACCGTGTTCGTCTGCATGGTGATGTCACGTGCCATCTTTACACTCTCCTTATGAAATCACCGTGTTCGTCTGCATCGTGATGTCACGTGCTGAACACTTTTGACATCCTTAACTGATTCAGTGCCGAAGGATACTATATCCCCAAATGTGACCTCCCGTTTGAACAGAAGGACGATATATCGCAATGCTATGGTTGTCGTGTTATTTGGTTTGTTTCTTGGTATCCTCCGCAATTTCAATGCTCATTGAAAGAAAAATTACATTTTAATACTTGTTCATTTGATTTTGTACCATGTTAGGTCCAAACATACATTTTGTTCGGCACTGAATCAGAACAATACTGACAGGTTTTATGACAATGGCATATTATTGTAATTTCTGTCACCCTTTCGAGGTTTAGAAGGTAGAGACCACATGTAAACAGCGAAATCCCAAAATAGCCAGAACTAACAATAGACGAAGACGAACGGGCAGTAAACAACATCAAGTAATGGAATTTACCCGGATGTCATAATACCTCTGCAGAGTTTATTCAAACTGGGGGAGAAAAAACAAATAAGTAAATTGCATATCCTTTACAGGACGCATAGTCAACCCCAGAATTGTTTTGGCTGGTTGTAATTTCTTGGCAAGTTTGCGTTCAGCAGTTTGCCATTGCTTTATGAACGACCGGCGCACACACACCATTGTATGAATACCAACGCAAGACCGTCTGCTGCTAAATTGCCCGCAGCAGTGTTTCGAATGCGGTATGCGGGATTACGAATTGTGGTGGAGAACAGTAAGAGAATATTTCACGCACTATGTAAAACGATGCAGAACACGGGGATATGGTCCAAATATGAAGAATGGATAACAAGCAAGAACATTGACTTCATTTAACCGGGTTTTTCCATATATACTTAAGAATCTCTAGGCAGTGTAGTGAATCGACTGCCAAAAGCAACACATAAATCACGAAGTTCGTAGCTACGGTGTCGACCCAAGGGTTCTCAGAAAGGAATAGATGAAGCATACCCTATTTACAGGATGTTGCAGTCAACACCAGCATTTTATTGCTGTTGTTGATGTCTTGGCAAGTTAACGTTCAGTAGTTTGCCATTGCTTTCTGAACGACTGACTCCCATACCAACACGTTAAAACCCAGCGCAACGCGGTATGCTGCCTAATCGGTCGCAGCTGTGTTTAGAACGCGGGTAAGTGGGCTTACGAACCGAATCCGTAAGCCCCTAGCCACGGAGACAGGCAATATGCACATTACACTACCAAACAGACGCAAGAAATGACGTACAATTACAGAAGAGTTCCTTTGATATCCAAACACACTCCAACCCAACTCAAACCAACCTGACTCAACCCAACACAACACATCCACACCCAATCCAACTCAACCCAACTGCCATGGGTCGAATTGTCACCGGATTGTCACCGGAGCGAACACACGTGATCGCGAAGGTGACTAGGGCATTCAGCTTCATTCGAGTCGTGGATGTTAGCGTGATCGGACGCACCACGATGTAGAAGATGGTTATAGCCACAGAATGCGCCTACCATGTTATTTATTACCTGTGTAGATAGGTTTAAATTGTAATTCAGTGTCGTGTAGTTCTGTGCGCAAATGTTGAATCTACATTGTGTAATCGATTTAGGAATAAATCGAAGAAATTCGCACTAGTGTTGCGTTTTAAAAGAGGTGTGAAGTTGAGGATCGACAGAAAGAAGAGTTTAACAAAAACAAGCAGCCAGGGGATGACTGAATGGAGATGATACCCCTAGAAAGTTCGCCACTCAATCAGAGAGAAAGATTAGCCATCAGGACATATATATGGGTATTCTAACATGTAATATTCGTCTTACGCTCTCTGACATTTAAGTGCTATTTGTCATACACTGCCTGCGAGATGTTACATGCCAGTAGCTACCTAGCAGTAACTCCCTGGCACCAACTCAAAACAACCAAACTCAACTCAACGCAACACAACCCAACCCAACACAACTCAACCCAACCCAAAACAACTCAATTGAATATTTAAGGAGATTGGTCGTTAAGACAAGCAATTAAATGAAATATGTTGGGCATGTAACAAGACACGAAAGTGTAGACAATATAATTATAGAGGCAGAAGTACCAGCGATGCGGAACAGAGGAAGACCACAATGTATAGGGTGTATTTTTAATGACTGTGCAGTGTTTGAAAATATTGCCGGTCCAAGTTTTGTATTCACCCTCTGTGCAGTTCACGCAACATAATAGGTAAATACAAAACTTGGACTAACAATATTTTCAAACACTGCACAGTCATTAAACATACACCCTCTAGATCAGTGTTTCCCAACGTGGGGCCCACGCCCCACAGGGGGGCAATTTGACTGTTAAGGGGGGCAATTCGAAAATGGAAGAAATCGGCTGAATATAACAAAACAGGGAGACTTGAGACTGAAGTTAACTAAATTGGAACCTGACTTAAGATCTCTTTGCAGCAAGCATCAAGCGCAAGGATCTCACTAAATTTAAATAATAAATAATTACTAATAATTAAAATAATATAGAAAAATCTTTCATTAAAATTATTTTGTACTTGAATTTCAGTTCTCCATTATATGTTTTGAAAATTTACTTACTGTGTTTGCTCAATAATTACCTAGTGATTTCTTCCTAAAACCTATCATTCAAGTTTCTTTAGTGAACATTTCAATTTTTGAATATTAAAAATAATGTATATGTTGAGGGGGCGGGGGAGGGGGGCAATATGAATTTTAGAAAGGCTTAAGTGGGGCATGGTACAAAAAAGGTTGGGAAACACTGATCTAGATGGAATCAAGATGTCATAGATACGAACGAACGAACGAACGAACAGAAATCTTTATTTTCAAAGGGTTAAGAATTGGGCACGCAGGCCCGTGTGACATTCTGCCCTTCTTCTCTATTTCCTCTCATACATTCTTTCATTCAACATCTCTTATGAAGCAATTCTTTGACAACAAAAGAACAATAAGCATTAAAACGCATGAAAAATAATCAATAATACATGACTCGTTGAGGCAATGTTTAACATGGGCATCATGAATACCCAAGGTGGGTGTAACGTGCCACACATATGAAAATGTTTTGTTTTTTTTTCGGCTAGTTGTTGTTCGAGATATTTTACCATTATTATTGTCTTTGTTGCTGCTTTTTTTTTTTTTTTTTAAAGGGGGCATGTAGTCTGTCCTGAGGTAGTGTTCAAACAGGTTGCGACTGTATGTATAATGATTGGTAGTGTCTTTGATTTCTTGTGGAAGATTGTTCCACAACTGAGTGGCAGAAAGATTGTTCCACAACTGAGTGGTAGAGCATGCTAAGCTTGTTTTATATAAGTCTATCCTAGGTTTTTATGTCAGTTCTTAGTCAGATATGACTGAGCTACCGTATAACAGTAGACGGCACTACCAGCTTTCTATTAGAGCTGAACGTTGGACGGCGCTTACCAAACCCTACACCCCACATTGTGCCAACGGCTTCGGGCGGAAGAGCGAAATTGGGAGGGTACAAGCCTTACCCTGGTGCGAGGAAATGTAACCTAAAGACAAAATGTCATGGCAGGGAAGACCAGGCCCTAAGCCTTGGTTGGCAGCTGGTCTAGGATCGAAGCTCCGACAGGCGGACAGTTAGAGCATTGCTTTGCTGATCCGGCAGCTTCTGCAGCTTGTCTTGTTCCATGTGTATAGGTGTTACCTTTCCTCTGGAGTGAACTAGGCAGGCCGAGAGAGGGATCATGCTGCATGGGCAACATATGGTCTATGTGCTATGGAGAGACAATAACTCCATCCCTAGTATTTACCGGTCTCGGAATCAAAGCGAGAGGCAACTGTTACGGGTTATAAGTCCCTGTCAATTGGCGTAGACAAGGGGCGTCACGCGTTGCATCTGACAGTGGGAGACACCTACAGGTGTCACTAATCAGCTACCGCCCGCCTCAAGCTGGGCAGCCCCAGGTCAATTGGGTGCTGATCCGCCACAGCCTGCATGCTTCAATGGGTGCTTGGGACTAGGACAAAATCTGAATCGCAGGCTGTAAAACCAATACACCAGGCACTAATAAAAAGAAAAATAGAAACCTCAAGCTACGGCTTGCAACCTGGAACGCGAGAGCCATGTTTCCAGGATTTTCCACTGACTTGACCAATATTGACGATGTGAGAAAAACTGCTGTGATTGATGCTGAACTCAATCGTCTTAACATTGATATTGCTGGCCTGCAGGAGACTCGCCTCGCTGAGGAAGGGTCACTCAGGGAAAACAATTACACCTTTTGATTTGGAAGGGTAGAGGGCAGTTAGAAAAAAGGCAATACGGTGTGGGCTTTGCAATGAAGAATTCGCTACTGGGAATGATTGAAATTCCAGCAAGGGGTAATGAAAGACTATTATCCCTGCGCTTGGCAACCTCTTGTGGTTTCGCCACCATTATTACTGCATATGCACCGACACTCGATTCCTCTGATGATGTGAAGGATTCGTTCTATGAGGAGTTAGACTCCGTGGTCAAGGCAGTTGCAAAATCTGACTACATTTATATGCTCGGTGATTTCAATGCTCGTATGGGCAAGGACTCGAGTTCATGGCCAATGTGCCTTGGAAAATACAACGTCGGTCGCATGAATGAAAATGGGCAAAGGCTGCTGGAGCATTGCACCAGAAATTACCTATGTATTGCAAACTCCTTTTTTTTTAAACAAAAAAGCTGCATAAGGTCACATGGAAACATCCAAGATCCGGTCATTGACACCAGCTGAACTTCATCATCACACGGAGACAACATCTGAACCATATATCATTGACGCGAAGTTACCATAGTGCTGACTGTGATACTGATCATTCTTTGGTTGTTGCAAGGGTTAGACTGAGACCAAAGCAAATCTACACAGCTAAACACAAATCTAGCCCCAGGATTAATATTATTAACACTCACGATTCCTAAAAGTGCTTTCAGTTTCAACAGCAACTTGAAGACGCTTTCACTGATACACCAGAAAATTGTACAGTAAGTGAAAAATGGGGTCAACTTAAGGAAACTCTTTATAAAACTGCCGCTTGTATGAAGGAATAAAGAAAGCCTGTGATCAAATGATCAAAAGAAGTGCAGCATTGAAAACCTTGACTGGAGAAATCATAACTGATAAGAAACAGCAATTGGACAGATGGGTAGAGCACTATTTGGAGCTTTACTCAAGTAAGACAAAACTAGCGGATGATGCCCTCAACGCCATAGAGGCTCTATCAACTCTCGACCACCTGGGCACACTTCCCACCATAGCAAAAGTTAAGTGTGCTATAAATGAACTTGCATCTGGCAAGGCTCAAGTAAGGATGGGATTCCAATAGAGGTTATCAAGAGTGGGCAAGACACACTCACTGTGCAGATCCACCAGCTAACAGAGCTATGCTGGCGAGAAGGACAAGTCCCACAGGATTTCGAAGATTCAAGCATCATAACACTGTACAAGAACAATGGCGATCGGAGCGACTGCAACAACTATAGGGGTATATCACTTCTGTGTATTGTTGGAAAAGTATTTGCCAGAATTTTTCTGCGCAGACTTCAAGTCCTAGGAGATCAAGTCTACCCCTAATC
Organism: Cepaea hortensis; assembly: GCA_963921405.1. Lineage (NCBI taxonomy): Eukaryota > Metazoa > Mollusca > Gastropoda > Stylommatophora > Helicidae > Cepaea > Cepaea hortensis. The sequence continues at coordinate 41,092,000 of OY992884.1, read as the reverse complement.
ACAGTGTGGCTTTCGACAGAACCGGTCTACCATTGATATGATATTCTCATTGCGACAAATGCAAGAAAAATGCCGTGAACAGAATCAACCACTGTTTATTGCCTTCATCGACCTCACAAATGCATTTGATTTGGTCAGTCGTGAGGGTCTGTTCAAGGCACTAAAGAAGATTGGCTGCCTACCAACTCTTCTGTCCATTGTGGAATCGTTCCACACAGGTATGAAGGGTATAATCAAGTTTGATGGTGCAACTTCTGAAGAGTTTGAAATAAAGAGTGGAGTTAAGCAAGGTTGTGTACTAGCTCTCACCCTCTTTGGAATATACTTTTCACTTCTACTGAAATATGCCTTTCGTGATCAGGGTGGTGGTATATACATTCATTCACGCTCAGATGGAAACCTCTACAATGCTCAGAGATTGAAGGCCAAGACCAAAATTAGGAGGGTACTGATCAGAGAGTTGCTTTTTGCAGATGATGCTGCAGTTACGACCCACTCTGAAGAAGAATTACAATGTTTACTATCTGCATTCTCCAATGCTTGTTCTGAATTTGGTTTAACAATTAGCAAATAGAAGACACAGATTATGTCACAAGGTACACATGGGGTACCATCAATCTTTATTGACGACGCCGAACTAGAGATGGTAGACCATTTTACATATCTAGGATCAGTGGTAAATAGCAAATTATCCCTAGATCAGGAAATCAACATCCGGATTGGTAAGGCGGCAACAACAATGAACAGGTTAAGAAAAAGAGTGTGGGAGAATAGGAAGCTTACTGCCAAAACAAAAGTCATTGTCTATGAAGCCTGTGTCCTTAGTACGCTTCTTTATGGCAGTGAAGACTGGACAACTTACACCAAGAGAAACATTTAAACAGCTTTCATATGCGGTGTCTGCGAAGAATTCTTGGTATTAAGTGGCAAGACAAAATCACAAATACTGAAGTATTGGAAATAAAAGGACAGGGAACAGTGCGGCTATAGTAGACAGGTCCCTTCGCCCATGACAGGGGGTTACAGACGGGACTGTGCTCTTTAATGACAGGACAGGTTCACTTTGGGTGGTACGACGCAGTACGCCTGCATTAGCAAACGAGTGAAGGACAGGGCGACAGACCCGACTAGCATGACCTCCACGGACCCCACGAGGGTCAAGAACCTCGTAACCACCTAACTGAGTAGAAAGCCTCCGACGGGACTTGGACAATGGTTGAGAGAGGATGCCTGACTGTGTTGAGAGGGATAATAGACCATTTTCTTAGGCATCAGTGAGCGCTATTGAGAGAGAATGTGGCCGCTGTGAGCTGTGTGTTAGTGTGGGTGCTGAGGCACAATTACGTTATTCTTTGCGAACGAGCAAAAGTATTGTGATAGCTGTGCGAGTTTATGAATTGAATTGTACAATTATTGTCGTAATGATATACTGATATTAAAGTCTTTAACGATCTACTCATGGTTTCATGCTTCATCTATACACGTATCATCTGCCTGTCTGAACCCATTACATAAACCCCTAGAGACGTTGACAGGTATTATCATGGGGGATCGCTCCGTTTTGGCGATACCTGTGACGAGGTGGCCCAACTCTCACATCGTTTTTATTATATTGGGATAGCACTCAGAAAACCCCACTTATATATTTATGTATTGTTTTGTATTGTTATCTATATGAGACAGTATGCTTTCATTGTCTCTAGGCGCCTGAGTTTACTGGAAAGCATTAACTGGGATATTTTTGGTTCGACAAAGAGTTCACCGACCAGTAAGTTCAAAATTAGTGAGTGGTCGGGCAATGACTCTAGTGCAGCCCGCTGACCGACGGTTTACCTTTAGTTGTTAGTGAAATGAGAAATTCAGGAAACATGAAGCCAAACTTAGCATAGGCTTTGTCGGGAACTGTCAGTTTGGGCAAGAAATACAACGGAGGGGCAGATTTATAGCAGTGGGAACGTGCTTGAGCTGGGAAATCTAATTTAAAGAGCATGAACTCAAACAAGGACGATAAACTCAGGACCATGAACTTCAGAGACAATGTAGATTTGGGTTAATGATATGATAGTAGTATGCAAATTAAGCAGGGTACGCGAGGTACTGATTGGAGGACAAGGGACAGCAATGTCACGTGATGCCAGAAAGAACCGCCAAATTAAGCGGTATATATATACGCGGGACAGAGAAGCATTTGGAGAAGATAAGCGAGTTCTAGACAGCCGAGTGCAGATACTCGAAGGGCTGTTGAGACCAAGAGGGCTGTGGAATTTATGATCGGGCAGATACGCCAGAGGACCAGAGCAAAACACGGACTTGAGTGTTGGAAGAAAGTGCCGCCCAAAATAATATATTGATTGCTACGAAGGACCAACGTCTAAAAAGCTAAAGGAACAGCTCTTGGGTCGTAATGGATGGCTAAAAGTCGAACACGACGTACATTAGCCAAAGAAAGACGAGGTAGTCGGAACCACACAGCAGACTTAAAAGTCAGATAGGACGGAAAGGTCAAGTGGGATCCACGACAAGCGATTGATTGGGCCGAGACAAATGAAACCCAGAAGGACGACCAGAAAACCCACTGGATGGCAGAAGTTGAATGTAAGTTGACATAAGACTTAGACCTAATTAGTTTAATTGTATATTATAATCAGGTATCTTAGTTTAGAGAGCTATAGCAAACTACCATAGGTAAGCTTACCAAATAATTATGAGCAGTCGACCAGGGATCAGGACTGAATGCGAAGTCCTGCATATGACCTATATTTAAATGGCCGAAATAGAGTGTTGGGAGTCATATTAATCGGTTAGATAAGCAGAGTGTGGATAAACTATGTATGTTCATGTAACCAAGCAATTAGAAGTACACAATTAATGAGAACTAGGCGAGTGCAACATGTAAATATGGAATGAAAGAGTACGAGACGCGACCACTAGGTCAAGCCATTCAATGAGGCCAGGTGAATACAGCGGATGAATGGACCGCGCTTGGAGCAAAGCCTGCAGATGAAAGAATGTGCTTGTATTGTTGCCGGCCCGGCAGAGTTGAATCGGGGTCAGACTGCGGCGGAGAAAATAGAGCATACAACTGGTTAGCAGTATAACCTAAAAGTAGCGGGTTCGGACCTTCATGGAGAATCGGGGGTAAAAGGCTTAAATGGCTTTAATACTACAAGGCGAGATAGGGAAATAGAGAGCGGTGAATAGATACAACTGGACGGGCACTAAGTGAGCTGAAGGGGACAGGAATGCCTTTGGATATAAACTTTACAGACAGATTGGGGGGATATATCCTGGGTAGAGAAAAGGAAACGTGCGTCCATACTTCGAGAGCTGAATATTGAAGGAGATTGGCTTATAAAGACGACAAACTATACTGCGGGGATGGATGAAGAGGCACGTTTATCAATTATCATAACTAGGGTGTTGTTAGGCGTGATATTAATCCATGTAGTCAACTTGGGTTTGTGTTAATAGTTGTGTGGGTTTATGTAGTCAATGTTGACGGCCCATAATGATGGTTAATCATGAGTGGACTTATGTACTGCAAAAGATTATAATGATTGTAGGAGTTTTAGTGTGAAAGAGCATTTCATATATGTGATTGGTGGGCAGTACCGGTGTCCCATCTTGTTGTCTTATAATTACTGTTGGGGTACCGAACTGCAATGATATTGTTAATGATGTAGAGTTATGTTGTTAATGATAATGGCTAGGATATACGCAAGGATGATGACGTTAGGGGAGTTGGAGTCACTAGGGGATACAGGTTATTATTGATCGATTGCTATGTTTATGATGTGTTGATTGTTTTGTGATTAATGACAAGGGGAATTTATGTTGTTGAGGGTTGTCCCACTGCCGAATTGTATGTCTGTCCGCTGTGGAAAGACTGTCAGTGTCGGCGTGGGTATTGTATTAATGTCACATGATTATTAAACATGGTAAAGTGTTTGGGGATTTATGGGTTGATGTTGGCATCAGGGAACACTGGTTGGTGGTGTACGACCGCCCAGGCAGTGATGGAATATCACTGACCCGATGTCAATACACATAGCTGAAGACAAGGGTGAGCAGTAGGTTGATGACACCCGATGATACTGTTCACATAGTCAAGGGTGTCTTTTTGTTCAATTTTCAGGTTGTCGCTTGATCGATTGCCTGGGTAAACTAGTGGGCGGTCATTTGACGGTGGAAGTTGGTTGTGTGCATCCTTAGTAGATTTATATACTTTCTTGTCAGACTTGCATACTTTATTATTATATTCTCCTGATTGATATGTGACTAGCTATTGGTTTAATTGCGTGCAATTCCTTAGTTTGATGGTATTACCTCGATGCTAGTTACCTGACAGCATTCTTCCATAATTGTTTGAATTATTACCGCACGACACTTTGTATACTTTGTAATGTCTTTTGAGAAGCAAATAAACTTGGTTCAGTGTTAGCTTATTCTTATGAGTGCCTGTACTATTGTCGGTTAGGATAGTGTTGTATTCGTGACCTGCATACCTGTATACTTGTGAGGTTGGTAGATAAAACCAAGGGTAATCACAATTCAGTGGTTATCTCTACAACCGGAAGACGGACAATCTTTATCTTTCAATTCTTTATTCTCTCCTCCTCCACTTCTCTCTCTCATCCCTCATCTTCGTGCTATCACAAAATTGGCGCTGCGGAACAGGATTCTTCCAAAGTAGCTTTTGTCTGCCTGCCTCAAAGTTAGGGTTGGAGACAGACTCACATACAAGTTGTTGTATTTAGTTGGTAGTTTATTGTTGTTAGTTTGGCAGTTGTAAGTGCTTTGTTCTATTAGGTCTACTAATCTTACAGTTATTCAGTAGGCTGTCAAAACTGTCAGTAGGAGTTTCTAGTAAGTCTACTCGGTTAGGGATTCTTGGTTTAAGCACACCCGGCAAACCCACTACACCGCAAGAGAAAAAATAAACCCAGAAGAAGCCGAAGCAGCAGAGTCAGTCCTGTCCGGAAGCGAGTCTAGTAAGTTTTTTTTCTAAAAGATCTCAACGACGATTACAAACATGACTACCAGAAGTACACGCTCTGCAGCATTAGTCGAAAGCAGCGAAGGGGCGTCGGCCTCTGTGCAGGGCAATGTTGATTCTCACCCCACAGCATCGCCATGTGAACAAGTGAGATATGTAATAATGCCCACTCGAAAGAACATCAATACTTTTGGGGGCCCACACGGCCCCACTGTTAATGAGTATCTACGGGAAATCCGTTCAGCGTTCAGAGCGGGCATGATGGGGACAGCTGACAAAGTTGACCTTATCATCGACACCATTTCACCGCACGTACACAGAGAGTTAAAGCTGCACACCTCTGAGAAGGACCCCGAAAAGATGTTGGAGGTATTAGCGACCATCTACGGCGACAAACGAACCCTCCAAGAACTAACGGCGACATTTTTCTCCACCAGACAAGGTAGCCGGGAGTCGATCGTCGACTTCTCACATAAATTGCACCGGGAATTCGAGGAGGTGGTCTGCGCACAAGAGAGACAGAACGTCTCACCTTTTCACGAGTCAATGCTCAGAGACCAGTTTGTCGCGCAGTTGAGAGACGATTTACCTCGGCAGATGATAAAAGAAAGGCTCATTGACGAGCCTTCCATGTCGTTTCTAGCTGCTCGTGATTGTGCAGTGCGATGGGCCAGCGCTAAACACACTCCGCAGACTGAGGTGTACAACGTTGAAGCCACGGTTGTGAATCGTAACAACGACCACAGGCAGCAGAGCACTGGGCATGGCCGAAACAACGAACAGAAGGGCATTCCAGCAGAAAATGACAGTAGGGGGTCACATGAACAGTCGGGCGAGGTAGATGAACTTAAGCGGGAGATGGCGCAGTTAAAAATGCAATTGTCGCATCTTGTGAACGGCCGGGGACAGCCCCAGCCAAGGTCCCAGAGACAGCAAAAACAGATTCGTTGTGATCTTTGTGGCCGGGTAGGACATATTGCCAGATTTTGTAGGGCACATTTAAACTAGAATCCCGTACAGCTACGAGTCAGGCCGCGGCGGGAAGGTTCAAGGACTCACCAATAAAAATGCTAGGCGAACGCCCAGAGACAATGATAAGCATTGACGGTAGAAACGTAAGATGTGTTCTGGACACTGGCTCACAAGTTTCCACGATTTCAGAGGAGTGTTTCAATAGACTTTTCAAACATTATAGGTTAGATGTAGATAAGTACATTAGGTTAACATCAGCAAACGGCGTTTCAATACCATATTTAGGGTACATCAGTACCAGTGTACAAATAGGGACTGATAGTGTTGATAGATGTGGAATTTTTGTTTTAAAAGATGTCAGGGGAACCGAAAACAGAACGCCCTGTATATTAGGGATGAATGTACTAGCAGAGTTGCCAAATGTTAGCAGGTTTTTTCAGTTCCACAGGCCAGCAGACAACAATACAAGTGTTGACCTAGATAGGAAGAAGGTGTGGGTGACAGGGGAGGTCAGAACCCACATACCTGCCCGCTCGCTGGCTGTCCTGCTAGTTAGGGGTCGCGCGGGGTTAACAGACAGGACGGTCTTGTTTGAACCAGCCAGGGACCTTGACCACAAGGGTTTAATTCTGCCTTACTGCTTTACTAGGTTAGAGGGGGGCGTGTGCCAAATACAGATAGTTAACATGGGTGACGAAGATGTGTTTTTAGCGAGAGGTACTCAGGTGGGGGAGATATCTGATGCCACAATTGACCTGACTAGACATTTTAGAGTGGTAGGAACGCAACAAATAGAGTTGTCTGCTAAACCAGACAGTGGGGAGCAGAGACCAGACAAGCCCCTTTTTGACTTGACTGAATTTGAGGGAAGCGATGAGGAAAGGATGCAACTTGAGGGACTGTTAGCAAAATACGACTGCCTATTCGCGAAAGATGACACCGACATTGGGTTTACTGACAGGGTAACCCATAACATACTTTTGACGGATGAAGTCCCCATAAAACAGCCGTACAGGAGGATTCCTCCTGCCCTGTATCAAGAAGTGAAAGATCATTTACAGGGATTGTTAGAGAAGCAGATAATAAAAGAGAGCTGTAGTCCCTGGGCGTCTCCGATAGTCCTGGTGCGAAAAAAGGATGGCAAATTGAGAATGTGCGTCGACTACAGGGCCCTGAACATAAAAACTAAAAAGGACGCATATCCACTTCCAAGGGTAGATGACTATTTAGATGCGTTAGGGGGCGCGAAATTTTTTTCTTCCCTTGATTTAGCTAGCGGTTATTACCAGGTGGCGATGAATCCAGCAGACCAGGAAAAGACAGCGTTCACTACACCCTTTGGGTTATATGAATATTCACGACTTCCAATGGGACTGGCAAATTCAGCGAGTACATTCCAACGTTTAATGCAGTCTTCGCTTCATGATTATATGTTTAAGTTGCTTTTAGTTTACCTTGATGACATTCTTGTGTACTCCAGAGATTTTAGTGAACATTTAGTAAAACTAGAGGCCATATTTGATAGGATACAGGTGTTGGGATTGAAACTAAACCCAGCTAAATGCAATTTCTGCAAGAAAAAGGTGCAATTCCTAGGCCATACTGTGTCTGCAGAAGGCATAGGAGCGTTAGAAGATAAGGTGCTGGCGATCCAAAAAGCTCCCATACCTAGAACGCAGACTGAGTTACGTTCATTTCTAGGCTTGGCCAGTTACTATCGCCGGTTTGTATCCAAATTTGCCACACTAGCTAGGCCACTCCATGAATTAGTAGCTCAGATAAACCAGCAGCACACAGATCCGAGAAAAAGGAAGAAGAGTCCCATCGGGCAGCTATGGTCTACAGAATGCGATGAGGCCTTTAACAAACTTAAAGAAGCCCTAACGTCGACATCATTACTAGGCTTCCCAGACTTCACCCTTCCCTATATTTTAGAGTGTGACGCCTCATACACTGGTCTGGGTGTTGTTTTGTCCCAAATCCAGAATGGTACAAAGAGAGTGTTAGCGTATGCTAGTCGTACTCTCCGCCCGTCGGAGAGGAATGCAAAAAGTAGTTCTAAGTTAGAACTTTTGTGTTTAAAATGGGCATTAACGGAAAAATTCCGTGGCCTCCTTTTAGGTGGACATACTGAGATTTACACTGACAATATGAATTTAACTATGTGGCATAAAGCAAAACTGGGTGCCATTGAGCAGAGGTGGATTGCCCAAATGTCTATGTTTGATTATGTGATAAAACACAGGCCTGGACGGATTAACGGTAACGCTGATTACTTGTCTCGATTCCCGCTGGAAGAACCGGGGGGAGACGACGAAGAAGAGGGCGAAATCGCCATTTGCAGTGTTGCAGCGACATGCATTCCGCCAGCCCTAGGGATAGCTGGTACTGTTGGTAGCGTTCCGACGGCAGATTTTAATGTAGAAAATGCTGATGTGTTCTTAGACTGTCTTGATGTAAATAATGTTGATGAATGTTCAAAATTATGCCTTGATGTAAATATGATTGGTGGGGTTGGTGTGGTGGAAGCTGCTGCTAGGACAGAGGAAGTTTTTAATGTCCTTCCCACACACACCTTGCCGTCTTACTCAACGGAGGATATGGTGAGATTGCAGCAAAATGATGTAAATATTAATGCAGTATTTGATGTTGTATCGCGTAAACTTGTGTTGTCAAATGAATCTATGAAAAGGTTGCCCCATCAGACGAAGAAGTGGATGAGGCAGCGTAAGAAGTTATGTGTATTGGATGGGTTGCTGTATAGGAAAATCAAGGGGACAGGTAGGACAGAGTTGCTGCAATTAGTGATACCGGAGATACTGCGGTTACGGATACTGGAGTCAGTTCATAGCGTAGGGCATCAGGGGAGAGATAGGATGATAAATATTTTGAAGAGCAGGTGTTTCTGGGTAGGGATTACTGCAGATGTAGATAAATTCTGTAGAAGTTGCCACAGGTGCAATGTAGCGAAGCCACCGCCGGTCAAGATTAAGGGACCGGCAGGTAGTTTGTTAGCTTCGAGACCGTTTGAAGTTGTAGCAATGGACTTTACGCTGCTGGAGAGGGACTCAAGGGGATTTGAGAATGTGTTGGTCATCACAGATGTCTTCTCTAAATTTACTATTGCTGTCCCAACCAGAGACCAAAAAGCAGCAACTGTGGCGAAGGTTTTAGTAGAGAAGTGGTTTTTATATATGGGTGTGCCAAGGAGACTGCACTCTGACCAAGGTAGGAACTTCGAATCCTCGGTGATTGCTGAGTTATGCAAGACATATGGCATAGAAAAGAGTCGCACCACTCCGTACAACCCTCGCTGCAATGGCCAAGTGGAGCGATTTAACAAAACTATGCATGATTTACTCAGACCCCTCGAGGCCAAGGAGAAGAGGAGATGGTCTGATCACTTAGCCGAAGTGGTGCAGGTGTATAACTCGACGCCTCACGCCTCGACAGGATTTTCACCTCACTACCTAATTTTCGGACAAGAGCCTCGGCTGCCAGTGGACTTCATTTTAAATACAGGCACCAAAGACAGGGACACCAATGCAAGTGAGTATTTGGAAGGGCATCTTTCACGTTTGCATGACGCGCACGTCCGGGCTAGTGAACAGCTGAAGAAGCATGCCGCCATTAGGAAAGATAGGAGTGACAAAATGGCAAACTCTATTCCATTGCAAGTTGGTGAACTTGTCAGAAAAAGAATCCACTATAAGGAGAGGGCGAAAATACAAGACATGTGGTCGGAAGACATGTACATAGTTGCTAGGGCACCCACCATGTCGGGAGGACCATATGCGATCAAAAAGGTTGGAGGAGATGGATCGCTAATTAGGATAGCCGGCCACGAAATGCGGCGTTGCGAGGACGGAGCAGAAGAGGAGGACATAGGGACGACGTTGGGACTACCAGCACAACCGGATGTCCCAGCGGCTGTTGAAGTTTACCAAGACGTTCCAGGCAAACAAGAATGGTACGCGTTCGAGTCTGGGGACCTGAGTAGACGGAGGTCTGAGAGGATCGGACGTCGTAAAAGGGAGTGATAGAACTTCGACGTGTGGGTAGGAGATGTTTTAATAGTTAGCAAGGTATGACGTGGTTGCTTCATGTGGAATGTAGTTCGAATTGTCTCTGCGGCTGTCTAAAAAAACGAAGTGTTCCCCATGAATGGGGGGCTCTGTAAGGAGTTGATGTTGCTGATATTGTTTTCATTTTTGATGTTCCTATGTGCAACCATTGATTAATGATTTTGTTGTCTGGGGAAAGCCCCTGCGTGAAAGGGATTGGACTGTTTTATTGATGATACTACTTGATTACTATGTTGTTACGATGTACGACAGAAGACGAACAAGATTTAACTGCCTTATGCACTGGGAGAGCAGGGGAGGCAACCAGTATTTTTTATTATTATTATTATTTGGGGTGGAAGTTCCAAAAAGAGTTTTCCCCTTTGGCATCCAATATTGTTTATGAGGAATGTCAGATGCGGAGCCAGGGCTTCGATCTCAAGGAGGAATGACGCTATATTGATGGTGGGACCCATCAACTTTTGGTAGGTGGGTATGAGACAGTATGCTTTCATTGTCTCTAGGCGCCTGAGTTTACTGGAAAGCATTAACTGGGATATTTTTGGTTCGACAAAGAGTTCACCGACCAGTAAGTTCAAAATTAGTGAGTGGTCGGGCAATGACTCTAGTGCAGCCCGCTGACCGACGGTTTACCTTTAGTTGTTAGTGAAATGAGAAATTCAGGAAACATGAAGCCAAACTTAGCATAGGCTTTGTCGGGAACTGTCAGTTTGGGCAAGAAATACAACGGAGGGGCAGATTTATAGCAGTGGGAACGTGTTTGAGCTGGGAAATCTAATTTAAAGAGCATGAACTCAAACAAGGACGATAAACTCAGGACCATGAACTTCAGAGACAATGTAGATTTGGGTTAATGATATGATAGTAGTATGCAAATTAAGCAGGGTACGCGAGGTACTGATTGGAGGACAAGGGACAGCAATGTCACGTGATGCCAGAAAGAACCGCCAAATTAAGCGGTATATATATACGCGGGACAGAGAAGCATTTGGAGAAGATAAGCGAGTTCTAGACAGCCGAGTGCAGATACTCGAAGGGCTGTTGAGACCAAGAGGGCTGTGGAATTTATGATCGGGCAGATACGCCAGAGGACCAGAGCAAAACACGGACTTGAGTGTTGGAAGAAAGTGCCGCCCAAAATAATATATTGATTGCTACGAAGGACCAACGTCTAAAAAGCTAAAGGAACAGCTCTTGGGTCGTAATGGATGGCTAAAAGTCGAACACGACGTACATTAGCCAAAGAAAGACGAGGTAGTCGGAACCACACAGCAGACTTAAAAGTCAGATAGGACGGAAAGGTCAAGTGGGATCCACGACAAGCGATTGATTGGGCCGAGACAAATGAAACCCAGAAGGACGACCAGAAAACCCACTGGATGGCAGAAGTTGAATGTAAGTTGACATAAGACTTAGACCTAATTAGTTTAATTGTATATTATAATCAGGTATCTTAGTTTAGAGAGCTATAGCAAACTACCATAGGTAAGCTTACCAAATAATTATGAGCAGTCGACCAGGGATCAGGACTGAATGCGAAGTCCTGCATATGACCTATATTTAAATGGCCGAAATAGAGTGTTGGGAGTCATATTAATCGGTTAGATAAGCAGAGTGTGGATAAACTATGTATGTTCATGTAACCAAGCAATTAGAAGTACACAATTAATGAGAACTAGGCGAGTGCAACATGTAAATATGGAATGAAAGAGTATGAGACGCGACCACTAGGTCAAGCCATTCAATGAGGCCAGGTGAATACAGCGGATGAATGGACCGCGCTTGGAGCAAAGCCTGCAGATGAAAGAATGTGCTTGTATTGTTGCCGGCCCGGCAGAGTTGAATCGGGGTCAGACTGCGGCGGAGAAAATAGAGTATACAACTGGTTAGCAGTATAACCTAAAAGTAGCGGGTTCGGACCTTCATGGAGAATCGGGGGTAAAAGGCTTAAATGGCTTTAATACTACAAGGCGAGATAGGGAAATAGAGAGCGGTGAATAGATACAACTGGACGGGCACTAAGTGAGCTGAAGGGGACAGGAATGCCTTTGGATATAAACTTTACAGACAGATTGGGGGGATATATCCTGGGTAGAGAAAAGGAAACGTGCGTCCATACTTCGAGAGCTGAATATTGAAGGAGATTGGCTTATAAAGACGACAAACTATACTGCGGGGATGGATGAAGAGGCACGTTTATCAATTATCATAACTAGGGTGTTGTTAGGCGTGATATTAATCCATGTAGTCAACTTGGGTTTGTGTTAATAGTTGTGTGGGTTTATGTAGTCAATGTTGACGGCCCATAATGATGGTTAATCATGAGTGGACTTATGTACTGCAAAAGATTATAATGATTGTAGGAGTTTTAGTGTGAAAGAGCATTTCATATATGTGATTGGTGGGCAGTACCGGTGTCCCATCTTGTTGTCTTATAATTACTGTTGGGGTACCGAACTGCAATGATATTGTTAATGATGTAGAGTTATGTTGTTAATGATAATGGCTAGGATATACGCAAGGATGATGACGTTAGGGGAGTTGGAGTCACTAGGGGATACAGGTTATTATTGATCGATTGCTATGTTTATGATGTGTTGATTGTTTTGTGATTAATGACAAGGGGAATTTATGTTGTTGAGGGTTGTCCCACTGCCGAATTGTATGTCTGTCCGCTGTGGAAAGACTGTCAGTGTCGGCGTGGGTATTGTATTAATGTCACATGATTATTAAACATGGTAAAGTGTTTGGGGATTTATGGGTTGATGTTGGCATCAGGGAACACTGGTTGGTGGTGTACGACCGCCCAGGCAGTGATGGAATATCACTGACCCGATGTCAATACACATAGCTGAAGACAAGGGTGAGCAGTAGGTTGATGACACCCGATGATACTGTTCACATAGTCAAGGGTGTCTTTTTGTTCAATTTTCAGGTTGTCGCTTGATCGATTGCCTGGGTAAACTAGTGGGCGGTCATTTGACGGTGGAAGTTGGTTGTGTGCATCCTTAGTAGATTTATATACTTTCTTGTCAGACTTGCATACTTTATTATTATATTCTCCTGATTGATATGTGACTAGCTATTGGTTTAATTGCGTGCAATTCCTTAGTTTGATGGTATTACCTCGATGCTAGTTACCTGACAGCATTCTTCCATAATTGTTTGAATTATTACCGCACGACACTTTGTATACTTTGTAATGTCTTTTGAGAAGCAAATAAACTTGGTTCAGTGTTAGCTTATTCTTATGAGTGCCTGTACTATTGTCGGTTAGGATAGTGTTGTATTCGTGACCTGCATACCTGTATACTTGTGAGGTTGGTAGATAAAACCAAGGGTAATCACAATTCAGTGGTTATCTCTACAACCGGAAGACGGACAATCTTTATCTTTCAATTCTTTATTCTCTCCTCCTCCACTTCTCTCTCTCATCCCTCATCTTCGTGCTATCACATATATATCCAAATATTAGCTAAGATCGTCTATGTTTAGTGTATTTATATACATAAAACTATAGAGAGAGATAACATACGATTTCTTCTAATAGTTAGGAGTAGATGTAGTGTAGAGTTTGTGTACAAGCCCAGAAATCACGTCAGGCTGAATTTTATATTCAGTTTGGCTGTGAATTTTAATTTGGCCACAGGAAGTGGAGAACTCTTCTATTAGGGAAGATAACTCACCTGTAAAAACCCTACAATCTGCCATTGTGATATTAGGCTTGAAGGTGACAGGAGCTATCACGCCAACTGGCTAAAATTGAACACCTGGTCTGTGTCTTAGACATTTTTATCTGGCTCTTTTTAAGCCGAACAACCAACTAAACATAGAAATACCAGTGATAGTCTCCACACCCGATGGGCCAGTCAAAACCAATTTACAGGGTGAGTTAATAATAATTTTGTTAACAATATTTCTGTGGGTATATATGCCGGCAAAATCTAAAGGCCATGCCGACCGATAATAGATACTATTAATTAAAACTAGTGTTAGTTAACTAATACTAGAATTAGTACCATGTTTGTGCCATGTGGCTCGCCGACAAGGGAAAAACGCAAAGCTCGTCACATGTGGCATTAAAAGCAGGGCTAAATTACTTTACTTAATTGGTAAAAATTAAGTATTCACCTGTGGAACGAAATCTGAGTTAGTCAGTAGGCGATTAGAGTTAAGATATAGTAATTATGTGCTTAGCTTCAGAACTAGCGTATTTCTCTAGATAATATACTTATTAGTTGAAGGAATTAGTTCAGAGAGTGAATCAGTTACAATTAATTATTCTTTATTAATCTCTATCTTGCCCATAGTCAGAGTACTACCATGTGGTCCAATATGGGCCACTAAACAAAGTTCAAACCCTGGGGGAAATCTCCAACCCTAATATTGTTCTTGTGTATAGTGAAAGTAATCTTAAACCTAGCTAAGAAATCTTCTAGATAATTAACTATGTTTAATAAAATATAAGGAAGACTTTTGCTAGAAGTACACCTCATAACTCTTTAAGTGAACTTGTGGTGTTTCATAGATTTAATGGTTCACTCGTGTACACCGCGACGTTATAGTTGTTGTGTGTGATTTCATTTCATTCTATGTAATTCATCAATATGTGATGTTAGTTCATCGTATGGAGTGTAGTTTGTGTGTTTCCATACTTGGAAAACGATGTGTGTTGTTTCATAGATTTAATGGTTTGTTAATGTATATGGTGACGTTGGAGTTGTGGCGTCTGAGTTTTCCATTCCATTGAAGTCATCCGATAATATGTACTGTTAACTCATTATGTGAATTGTGGTTCATGTTTCCATGATTAATCATGACTTAGAATATATATATATATTCCTCCCCACGACGCTTGACGGCAGAAGTAGAAGATGATGATGATGATGATGATGATGATGATGATGATGATGATATATATATATATATATATATATATATATATATATATATATATATATATATATATATATATATATATATATATATATTAGGAATGTGGTCTTTGACGTAGAGCATTTAAGTGATTGTACATGTTTGATCTAAATATCAGCTGAGAATATAATATCTTTGGTGGGCTATTTTCATTAGATCAGTGTGCTGTTGTAGATTTCAGATAAGGAATCAAAATATGTAAATTAAGATAGTACATGCTATCAAAAATTATATGAGACATGTAGGCCATGCAGGAATATGACATGGCCAAAAGAATTTACAACTCTTGAAGGATTATTCACCCCTTCTGACTGTCATTTGCAGAGCCTACACCCTGATCAACAGTAGCCGTAGTCACGACCGGTGATTGAGCTACACCCCAGTCACTTGATGCAGCAGAGAGTGGAGTCAATACCACTATCCAGTCAGCACCTTCAACTTACCACCCAGGAGGCCAAGGATTATCAGATAAGTAGCTAACAACCCGTTTGCCACTGCACAGCATTCACCAAATTTAGGTCCGCTATCGGCCAGTACACATTGTCAGTGATTTTAACATCGAATAGCTGAGTAATGTACACTACTATAATCATTTAGGTTTATCAGAGATCTGCGTATATCTTATGTGTCAGTGAGTTCCCCGTGGGTCTCACGTAGTGTTATTAGAATTAAACAGCTACGTTATATTTGTAATTATAACCAACTGCGTCTGTCATTATAGAATTAGATTAATAGCATCATCAGATTGTGTGACGAGTGAAAGGAAGATATCTACACTTATAAATCTGTCTTATCTCCTGTTGTGTGAGAATACATTAGACGGTGGGGGATCATTATTCATCCAGGCACGTTAGCAGGAATCACTTGACATACTGTCTTCGTTTGTTAGTACAGTTAGTCGTCATAGCTTTCCGCCTGGCACTGTTTAGAAGTAGTGATCCATTCTGGGACTTTGAAAATCATTCTTCTAGAATTGCGAGCCATTTGATCGCTTCTTCAGCAGTGGTTAGATTCTCAATTCGTAGAAGTCTATTTAGTATCTACTTTGATCTATTTTCCATCCTAGCTACGCTACAATACCCTCAGACAGTTAACATATAAAAATATGTTTGACTGTTCTTTGGTTAACCAAGTAAAACTACTAGTTATTACACAATCAACTATACAGTCATAACAAGCTTACACACTACACAACTACGACAATTCCGACAATTATTTGCAAACACAAGTGAGAAAGAAATTTCAACTAACTCTCCATACTCAAACTGTTCTAATCATCTTTCTCTAACGCGAAGAGCTGTATGTCGGATGAAGGCATCCAGTTGTCTAACATCAGTGTGATGTCATACAGGACATGAGGTTTGCGTGAGTATCCGTTGTCCCATGTCTGGCTTATTGGTGTGCAGACTGGTGGTTCCTCGCCGTACAGGCAGACACTCTCCGACTTCGGAGGAATCGGCGATCCTACTGACTTTAGCCAGGACCCCGAAGGGACCTGTTGCCCAGGACGCTCGACGAGGACGCGTCAGTAGGTCTAGGCCAGTATATAACCCGGCCCTGGTGCCTTGAAAACACCTCTGCGTCCCCCTCGAAGTATATCAGACGGGTTACTACCTACAGTTACCGCCCCTTACCCACACATACCATGACGAACCTATTAACTCCCTTTGGGCCCTGACAGAATTAGTCCAATCTAATTAGATTAATAAAAGACATTGTGTCACTTACATGTATGATATAAGTGCCACAAGGGTGGAAGAAGAGAAGCATGTCAAGGTCTCCAAAGGACATGACGTAGAGGACAGAGGACAGCCATAGGACATGGGAATAGTGCGAGTATAGTAGACAGGTCCCTACGCCCATGGCAGGGGTTACAGACAGGACTGTGTTCTTGAATGACAGGAAGGTTCACCTTGGACGGTACGACGCAGTACGCCTGCATTAGCAGACGAGTGAAGTACATGGCGACAGATCCGACTAGAATGACCTCCACGGACCCCACGAGGGTAGAAAGCCTCAGATGGGACTTGGACTGTGGATGTGAGAGGATGCCTGATTGTGTTGAGAGGGATAATAAACCATTTTCTTAGACATCAGTGTGCGCTATTGAGAGAGAATGTGGCCGCTGTGAGCCGTGTGTTAGTGTGGGTGCTGAGGCATGATTACGTTATTCTTTGCGAACGAGCAAAAGTATTGCGAGAGCTGTGCGAGTTTATGAATTGAATTGTACAATTATTGTGGTAATGATATATTGATATTAAAGTCTTTAACGATGTACTCATGGTTTCATGTTTCATCTATACGCGTATCATCTGCCTGTCTGAACCTATTACATAAACCCCTAGAGACGTTGACAGGGACATAAATTACAAGTACCTCGGAAGTCGGTTTGGGTTAATCTAATGCGTGGGACACTGGTAATAAAGAAAGCTAATTCACTCAAACAAATCAGTCAGACATGAAAGTACTCGTATGTACAATATAATTATAGAGGCAGGAGTACCAGGTGAGCTTACAAGAGAAAGACCGCGTTGCAGAAGGAATGAAGCTGTGATAGATCAGTGGTTCTCAACCTTTTTTGGCTCATACACCCTTTCCCCATATGTCAGAATGTCATTTCCCCTTTTCAGAGAACGAAATAAGAAGAACCCCCCCCCCCCCCCCCCCCCCCTTACACTTTCCAGAATTGTCAGCCTCAAAATCTGCATTCAAAATAACATGCCTATAATACTGAAAATCCTTATTTTCTTCCATATTTGTACATAACCTTTACATGCATAGATTAATTTTATAGTGTAGTTTTATACATTTAATGGCAAATGAATATGCTGATGGATATTAAAACTTAAATAAAAGCATTTTCATATTCACAATATTTTTTAGCACACCAAATTAATCTTATTATAATAAACAAACAGTTAAAACGTCAAAGAATTGCCACTTAATACATGACACATATTGCCATAAAATTGTGCTTCATCAAAGAAAACGCTCAATAGAAAACCAGGATATTATGCCTGAAGCCATTTTGAGTCTGCCAATCTGTGGTCTTAACCTCCTCCCCCCTCCCTCCTCCCGGAAACCCTAAATCCCCCCTCCCCTGGGGAGGGGGAAAATTCCCCACTAGTTGAGAATCACAGTGATAGATAATTTAGACATGACAGCAAGAGAGGCCGGTCATTTGGCTTGTGGTAGAGGGACATTTGGAAAGACTGCTATGGAGACGAAGCTGTGTACGCGACACGCCGCTGGATGATGATGAAATCAATGCAGGGAGCAGTTCCCATTCTACAGGGTGTATATTTAATGACTGAACAGTGTTTGAAAATATTGCCGGTCCAAGTTTTGCATTTACCTATCATGTTGCATGAACTTTACAGAGGGTGAATACAAAACTTGGACCGGCAATATTTTCATACAATGCACAGTCATTAAAAATACACCCTATATTTCTATTAATGTCTCTTCCTGAGAAGCCGGGGAGTCTCCGTGGCGAACTGGTTACACCGCCTGCCTCGCTCGCCCATAGTCGTGCGTTTGATTCCGGGCTACGACAATCGGTTAGTAAGTCGACAGATCATCCTCATTGCACATCCAACCATTCAGTCCATAAGTCCTCAAATCTCCTCCTCAGCAAATCCCGCAGCGTGTAGCGGCTCACGACACCAGTTATGTGTTGGTTTATTACTCTTCTTTGGCTTCCTTCATAGTACGAGTGTAATTTTCTCGGAGACTCCTGGGGGTCGTAGCTAGAGCTACGGAGTGCGTGCTTTGTATAACCTTTTGCAGCAGACCGCTCTGCGGAAAGAGACCTGGTCATATGGGATAAAACCCGATTCAAAGAAGTCCTTCCTCTTGCCTGTCAAAATTCTTGGTAGGGCGTCAGCTTTTCTCAAACATACATATTCCACACATTAAATCGACCAGAACACAACAGATAAATAGCAACTGCGAAAGCTCTAAATGTAAAAAAGGGCAGATTGCAAACCTGTTTAAATTAGAGAAATGCACGATTAAATAACAAATCTTTGGTCCACAACCCAAACATGTATTCCAGGCATTCCTAAACGCATGACTAAGATCGCAGTTGTTTTATAGAATTTATAAACATATTTGCCGGTCTCTCTGGTCTAGAGGTTACACGACTTTCTCCGTAATCTCGTATACTCTCGCAAGTAACGTGACGTTGCGCGAGAATTGGTAGTGGTTCTCTCCGCGTCGGTAACTTTGGGGTATTTGAGCCGGTCGCTCAGAAAGCAATGGCAAACTACTCAGCGTAATCTTGCCAAGAAATCAACAATCAGCTGAAAGATGCTGATGTTGACAGCGATGTCCTGTAAAGAATATGCGAGGAGAAAAAAGAAAAGAAAAAAAAAAGAAACGCATTTAGTTTCAGAACCTGTGAACTTTAAACTGTGACCCGCCTAAATTGAGTCATCAGTTCTTTCGTAAGGAATAAATATAAACAGCGAAGCAAGAATCGGTTGGTTGGTAGCTGGTTGGTCGGTCGGTAGCTGGTTGGTTGGTAGCTGGTTGGTTGGTAGCTGGTTGGTTGGTAGCTGGTTGGTTGGTAGCTGAGTGGTTGGTAGCTGAGTGGTTGGTAGCTGAGTGGTTGGTAGCTGAGTGGTTGGTAGCTTAGTGGTTGGTAGCTGAGTGGTTGGTATTTAGTTGGTCGGTCTGTAGGTGGTTATTTGACAGTTGGTTGGTTGGTAGCTGAGTGGTTGGTAGCTGAGTGGTTGGTAGCTGAGTGGTTGGTAGCTGAGTGGTTGGTAGCTTAGTGGTTGGTAGCTGAGTGGTTGGTATTTAGTTGGTCGGTCTGTAGGTGGTTATTTGACAGTTGGTTGGTTGGTAGCTGAGTGGTTGGTAGCTGAGTGGTTGGTAGCTGAGTGGTTGGTAGCTGAGTGGTTGGTTGGTAGCTGAGTGGTTGGTTGGTAGCTGAGTGGTTGGTAGCTGGTTGGTTGTTTGGTAGCTGAGTGGTTGGTAGCTGAATGGTTGGTTGGTAGCTGGTTGGTTGGTAGATGAGTGGTTGGTAGCTGACTGGTTGGTAGCTGGTTGGTTGGTAGCTGAGTGGTTGGTAGCTGAGTGGTTGATAGCTGAGTGGTTGATAGCTGACTGGTTGGTAGCTGGTTGGTTGGTAGCTGAGTGGTTGGTAGCTGAGTGGTTGGTTGGTAGTGAGTGGTTGGTAGCTGAGTGGTTGGTAGCTGGTTGGTTGGTAGCTGAGTGGTTGGTAGCTGACTGGTTGGTAGCTGGTTGGTTGGTAGCTGAGTGGTTGGTAGCTGAGTGGTTGATAGCTGACTGGTTGGTAGCTGAGTGGTTGGTAGCTGAGTGGTTGGTAGCTTAGCGGTTGATAGCTGACTGGTTGGTAGCTGGTTGGTTGGTAGCTGAGTGGTTGGTAGCTGAGTGGTTGGTTGGTAGCTGGTTGGTTGGTAGATGAGTGGTTGGTAGCTGAGTGGTTGGTAGCTGGTTGGTTGGTAGCTGAGTGGTTGGTAGCTGACTGGTTGGTAGCTGAGTGGTTGGTAGCTGAGTGGTTGGTAGCTGAGTGGTTGGTAGCTGATTGGTTGGTAGATGAGTGGTTGGTAGCTGAGTGGTTGGTAGCTGGTTGGTTGGTAGCTGAGTGGTTGGTAGCTGAGTGGTTGGTAGCTGAGTGGTTGGTAGCTGGTTGGTTGGTAGATGAGTGGTTGGTAGCTGAGTGGTTGGTAGCTGGTTGGTTGGTAGATGAGTGGTTGGTAGCTGAGTGGTTGGTAGCTGGTTGGTTGGTAGCTGAGTGGTTGGTAGCTGACTGGTTGGTAGCTGGTTGGTTGGTAGCTGAGTGGTTGGTAGCTGAGTGGTTGGTAGCTGAGTGGTTGGTAGTTGAGTGGTTGGTTGGTAGCTGGTTGGTTGGTAGCTGGTTGGTTGGTAGCTGGTTGGTTGGTAGCTGAGTGGTTGGTAGCTGACTGGTTGGTAGCTGAGTGGTTGGTAGCTGAGTGGTTGGTTGGTAGCTGAGTGGTTGGTAGCTGAGTGGTTGGTAGCTGAGTGGTTGGTAGCTGAGTGGTTGGTAGCTGAGTGGTTGGTAGCTGATTGGTTGGTAGCTGAGTGGTTGGTAGGTGAGTGGTTGGTAGCTGAGTGGTTGGTAGCTGGTTGGTTGGTAGATAAGTGGTTGGTAGCTGAGTGGTTGGTAGCTGGTTGGTTGGTAGATGAGTGGTTGGTAGCTGAGTGGTTGGTAGCTGGTTGGTTGGTAGCTGAGTGGTTGGTAGCTGACTGGTTGGTAGCTGAGTGGTTGGTAGCTGAGTGGTTGGTAGCTGAGTGGTTGGTAGCTGATTGGTTGGTAGATGAGTGGTTGGTAGCTGAGTGGTTGGTAGCTGGTTGGTTGGTAGCTGAGTGGTTGGTAGCTGAGTGGTTGGTAGCTGGGTGGTTGGTAGCTGGTTGGTTGGTAGATGAGTGGTTGGTAGCTGAGTGGTTGGTAGCTGGAAGGTTGGTAGATGAGTGGTTGGTAGCTGAGTGGTTGGTAGCTGGTTGGTTGGTAGCTGAGTGGTTGGTAGCTGACTGGTTGGTAGCTGGTTGGTTGGTAGCTGAGTGGTTGGTAGCTGAGTGGTCGGTTGGTAGCTGATTGGCTGGTAACTGAGTGGTTGGTAGTTGAGTGGTTGGTAGCTGAGTGGTTGGTTGGTAGCTGAGTGGTTGGTAGCTGAGTGGTTGGTAGCTGAGTGGTTGGTAGCTGAGTGGTTGGTAGCTGAGTGGTTGGTAGCTGAGTGGTTGGTAGCTGAGTGGTTGGTAGCTGAGTGGTTGGTTGGTAGCTGGTTGGTTGTTTGGTAGCTGAGTGGTTGGTAGCTGAGTGGTTGGTTGGTAGCTGGTTGGTTGGTAGCTGAGTGGTTGGTTGGTAGCTGGTTGGTTGGTAGATGAGTGGTTGGTAGCTGAGTGGTTGGTAGCTGGTTGGTTGGTAGCTGAGTGGTTGGTAGCTGAGTGGTTGGTAGCTGACTGGTTGGTAGCTGATTGGCTGGTAACTGAGTGGTTGGTAGCTGAGTGGTTGGTAGCTGATTGGCTGGTAACTGAGTGGTTGGTAGCTGAGTGGTTTGTAGCTGATTGGCTGGTAACTGAGTGGTTGGTTGGTAGCTGACTGGTTGGTAGCTGATTGGCTGGTAACTGAGTGGTTGGTTGGTAGCTGAGTGGTTGGTAGCTGATTGGCTGGTAACTGAGTGGTTGGTAGCTGAGTGGTTTGTAGCTGATTGGCTGGTAACTGAGTGGTTGGTTGGTAGCTGACTGGTTGGTATCTGATTGGCTGGTAACTGAGTGGTTGGTTGGTAGCTGACTGGTTGGTAGCTGATTGGCTGGTAACTGAGTGGTTGGTAGCTGAGTGGTTGGTAGCTGAGTGGTTGGTTGGTAGGTGAGTGGTTGGTAGCTGAGTGGTTGGTAGCTGAGTGGTTGGTAGCTGAGTGGTTGGTAACTGAGTGGTTGGTTGGTAACTGAGTGATTGGTTGGTAACTGAGTCGTTGGTAGCTGAGTGGTTGGTAGCTGAGTGGTTGGTTGGTAACTGAGTGGTTGGTAGCTGAGTGGTTGGTAGCTGAGTGGTTGGTAGCTGAGTGGTTGGTAGCTGGTTGGTTAGTAGCTGAGTGGTTGGTAGCTGAGTGGTTGGTAGCTGATTGGTTGGTTGGTAGCTGAGTGATTGGTAGCTGAGTGGTTGGTAGCTGAGTGATTGGTAGCTGAGTGGTTGGTAGCTGAGTGGTTGGTAACTGAGTGGTTGGTAACTGAGTGGTTGGTTGGTAGCTGAGTGATTGGTAGCTGAGTGGTTGGTAGCTGAGTGGTTGGTAGCTGAGTGATTGGTAGCTGAGTGGTTGGTAGCTGATTGGTTGGTTGGTAGCTGAGTGGTTGGTAACTGAGTGGTTGGTAACTGAGTGGTTGGTTGGTAGCTGAGTGATTGGTAGCTGAGTGGTTGGTAGCTGAGTGGTTGGTAGCTGAGTGGTTGGTTGGTAGCTGAGTGGTTGGTAACTGAGTGGTTGGTAACTGAGTGGTTGGTAGCTGAGTGGTTGGTTGGTAGCTGAGTGGTTGGTAACTGAGTGGTTGGTTGGTAGCTGAGTGGTTGGTAACTGAGTGGTTGGTAACTGAGTGGTTGGTAGCTGAGTGGTTGGTTGGTAGCTGAGTGGTTGGTAACTGAGTGGTTGGTAGCTGAGTGGTTGGCAACTGAGTGGTTGGTAGCTGAGTGGTTGGTAGCTGAGTGGTTGGTAGCTGAGTGGTTGGTAGCTGAGTGGTTGGTTGGTAGCTGAGTGGTTGGTAGCTGAGTGGGTAGTAGCTGAGTGATTGGTAGCTGAGTGGTTGGTAGCTGAGTGGTTGGTAGCTGAGTGGTTGGTTGGTAGCTGAGTGGTTGGTAGCTGATTGGTTGGTAGATGAGTGGTTGGTAGCTGAGTGGTTGGTAGCTGGTTGGTTGGTAGCTGAGTGGTTGGTAGCTGAGTGGTTGGTAGCTGGGTGGTTGGTAGCTGGTTGGTTGGTAGATGAGTGGTTGGTAGCTGAGTGGTTGGTAGCTGGAAGGTTGGTAGATGAGTGGTTGGTAGCTGAGTGGTTGGTAGCTGGTTGGTTGGTAGCTGAGTGGTTGGTAGCTGACTGGTTGGTAGCTGGTTGGTTGGTAGCTGAGTGGTTGGTAGCTGAGTGGTCGGTTGGTAGCTGATTGGCTGGTAACTGAGTGGTTGGTAGTTGAGTGGTTGGTAGCTGAGTGGTTGGTTGGTAGCTGAGTGGTTGGTAGCTGAGTGGTTGGTAGCTGAGTGGTTGGTAGCTGAGTGGTTGGTAGCTGAGTGGTTGGTAGCTGAGTGGTTGGTAGCTGAGTGGTTGGTAGCTGAGTGGTTGGTTGGTAGCTGGTTGGTTGTTTGGTAGCTGAGTGGTTGGTAGCTGAGTGGTTGGTTGGTAGCTGGTTGGTTGGTAGCTGAGTGGTTGGTTGGTAGCTGGTTGGTTGGTAGATGAGTGGTTGGTAGCTGAGTGGTTGGTAGCTGGTTGGTTGGTAGCTGAGTGGTTGGTAGCTGAGTGGTTGGTAGCTGACTGGTTGGTAGCTGATTGGCTGGTAACTGAGTGGTTGGTAGCTGAGTGGTTGGTAGCTGATTGGCTGGTAACTGAGTGGTTGGTAGCTGAGTGGTTTGTAGCTGATTGGCTGGTAACTGAGTGGTTGGTTGGTAGCTGACTGGTTGGTAGCTGATTGGCTGGTAACTGAGTGGTTGGTTGGTAGCTGAGTGGTTGGTAGCTGATTGGCTGGTAACTGAGTGGTTGGTAGCTGAGTGGTTTGTAGCTGATTGGCTGGTAACTGAGTGGTTGGTTGGTAGCTGACTGGTTGGTATCTGATTGGCTGGTAACTGAGTGGTTGGTTGGTAGCTGACTGGTTGGTAGCTGATTGGCTGGTAACTGAGTGGTTGGTAGCTGAGTGGTTGGTAGCTGAGTGGTTGGTTGGTAGGTGAGTGGTTGGTAGCTGAGTGGTTGGTAGCTGAGTGGTTGGTAGCTGAGTGGTTGGTAACTGAGTGGTTGGTTGGTAACTGAGTGATTGGTTGGTAACTGAGTCGTTGGTAGCTGAGTGGTTGGTAGCTGAGTGGTTGGTTGGTAACTGAGTGGTTGGTAGCTGAGTGGTTGGTAGCTGAGTGGTTGGTAGCTGAGTGGTTGGTAGCTGGTTGGTTAGTAGCTGAGTGGTTGGTAGCTGAGTGGTTGGTAGCTGATTGGTTGGTTGGTAGCTGAGTGATTGGTAGCTGAGTGGTTGGTAGCTGAGTGATTGGTAGCTGAGTGGTTGGTAGCTGAGTGGTTGGTAACTGAGTGGTTGGTAACTGAGTGGTTGGTTGGTAGCTGAGTGATTGGTAGCTGAGTGGTTGGTAGCTGAGTGGTTGGTAGCTGAGTGATTGGTAGCTGAGTGGTTGGTAGCTGATTGGTTGGTTGGTAGCTGAGTGGTTGGTAACTGAGTGGTTGGTAACTGAGTGGTTGGTTGGTAGCTGAGTGATTGGTAGCTGAGTGGTTGGTAGCTGAGTGGTTGGTAGCTGAGTGGTTGGTTGGTAGCTGAGTGGTTGGTAACTGAGTGGTTGGTAACTGAGTGGTTGGTAGCTGAGTGGTTGGTTGGTAGCTGAGTGGTTGGTAACTGAGTGGTTGGTTGGTAGCTGAGTGGTTGGTAACTGAGTGGTTGGTAACTGAGTGGTTGGTAGCTGAGTGGTTGGTTGGTAGCTGAGTGGTTGGTAACTGAGTGGTTGGTAGCTGAGTGGTTGGCAACTGAGTGGTTGGTAGCTGAGTGGTTGGTAGCTGAGTGGTTGGTAGCTGAGTGGTTGGTAGCTGAGTGGTTGGTTGGTAGCTGAGTGGTTGGTAGCTGAGTGGGTAGTAGCTGAGTGATTGGTAGCTGAGTGGTTGGTAGCTGAGTGGTTGGTAGCTGAGTGGTTGGTTGGTAGCTGAGTGGTTGGTAGCTGAGTGGTTGGTAGCTGAGTGGTTGGTAGCTTAGTGGTTGGTAGCTGAGTGGTTGGTAGCTGAGTGGTTGGTTGGTAGCTGAGTGGTTGGTAGCTGAGTGGTTGGTAGCTGAGTGGTTGGTAACTGAATGGTTGGTTGGTAACTGAGTGGTTGGTTGGTAGCTGAGTGGTTGGTAGCTGAGTGGTTGGTAACTGAGTGGTTGGTAACTGAGTGGTTGGTTGGTAGCTGTGTGATTGGTAGCTGAGTGGTTGGTAGCTGAGTGGTTGGTTGGTAGCTGGTTTGTTGGTAGCTGGTTGGTTGGTAGCTGAGTGGTTGGTAGCTGAGTGGTTGGTAGCTGAGTGGTTGGTAGCTGGTTGGTTGATAGCTGAGTGGTTGGTAGCTGGTTGGTTGGTAGCTGGTTTGTTGGTAGCTGGTTGGTTGGTAGCTGGTTGGTTGGTAGCTGGTTGGTTGGTAGCTGGTTGGTTGGTAGCTGATTTTTCTTCATTGTGGGTAACAAACGCTTATAAGCAATAAACATTAGTTTAATGTTTTCACAACGTTGTGTCTGTTGATTTCCAGTACACCAGTTTGATGAGTTTGGATCGGTTGGGACACCATTAGTAATATTAGTTTCTGTAACAAGTCATAGGTCTATGACATAAATTATGGGGGTTTTCGTCCGTTAAAGTCACCTTTTAAGAACTTATGTTGAATATCGCCCGTTAAAGTAACCATATTCAGAAATGATGCGAGATATTGGATGGGAAATATCATTATTAATTAGTTCCTTTTCCACGTAGAGATTTATAGATATATTTTGTAATACATTACCTATTAATTTGACTTTTTTTGCGATAATGTGCAACATGTGCAAATCAGTTTACAATTATAAGCATTCATTAACTCTTCAACATCAACATAAGGACTTGAACGTCATAATAATCATCATCGTCGTTTGCTGTGATTCGAACGCTGGCGTCGCAAACAGATGTGTCTTAATTTTGAATGCTATTTTCCAGTGACTCTAGAGTGCTGATCAGTATCATCATTTTTGGAATTTTCAAAGTATCATCGACCTACAACAATGTCATCACTAAGCGACTTTGTTAAGTTGGGTATAAAATGTGGTTTCACAGGTGAACAACATCTAACCATTAGAGAACTCCTGTTTGCGGACGACCAAGCACTAATAGCAAAATCAGAAACTGAATTACAAGACCATATGAACAGTCTAAACGAAATGTGTAGGGAACATAACATGAAAATTACCACAAGCAAAACAAAGGTAAAGAAGAAAAAACAACAACAATTCACCTAAACGAATATCCCTTGAAACAAGTAAAGAGTTTCAAGTACCTAGGGAGTATAATATCATCAAATGGCAGATCAGAAGACGAGATCGAAAATAGATGCAATAAGGCAAACCAACTCATTGGACAAATCGCACCAGTACCGAAAAACAAACGTGTATCAATAACTACTAAGAAAGCACTTTACAACACAATCTTCCTACCAACTCTATGCTACCAATGCCAAACCTGGACAATGACAGAAAAAAAAGAAAAGAAAAATCATAACAGAAATGAGATTCCCGAGAAGAATACTCAATATATCAAGAAGTGATAAGATCAGAAATGAAGAAAGCGGGACTAAAGTGGGGGTTATAGCTGCACTAGATTTTATTAGAAGGCAGCAAGTCAAATGGTTTGGCCATGCAAGTAGATTACCAACTAGCAGTATACTACAACGAGCAATGATGTACAGAGGAAGAGGCCGACCACGTAAACGATGAACGGAGGGAATAGCAGAGTCCATGGGAATATCGATACATGAAGCCCATAATCGGGCACTCTCACGATGTTTATACTTTACCTCGACACCGTAATGTACAAGAGGAACCTGATGAGATGAGATGAGAACTCCTGAGAAAAAGTGAGATAAACTAAACACAGAAACAGTTTTCATATCTTACAACAAACTCCACCACGGCAAACACGGGGGAAATATCAATGATAATAAAACATTAAATAATAAATAATAATAACTTATATCACAACATAACAAATCGACGTTTCATTTCATTTGTTTCTTGTAAGACTTGCTCATTCGTTTTTCTGTCTGTCCACGGTATTCTGTGTAATTTCTTCAGAAACCACATTGCCACCACCATTAGAGTTTTTTTCAGCTTGTTTGCTCATTGTCCACGTTTCACTTATCACATCAACACACTTTTTCCTATTTTAATTTAATCTTTTTGTTGGTCAATATGTTTTTTTATCTTGCAAAAGGCGAACTTTGCCATAGAGATTCTTTATCTCATTTCTTCAAGGCACCTCCCATCAGATGTTATAACTGTTTGAGATAGTTGTACCGGTTGACTTTTCAAAGATAATTCCCGTTTACCCGTACATTACACTGTGGTATTTCTTGCTTTTTAGAGACGACCTAAATATTCTCTATATTCTAACAATTTAATTCCAACCAGAGCTGTTTACTGCGTACAATAACTATATCTACTAAATGTTACAGATCTTGTTCATTGTCTCCAGTCAACACTGTGTGGAACAAAGACAGCTTGTCTTATTGTTAAACAGTCTAGTCCTCTCAGTAATTTATAATAATGGCCTGGGTATGTGCACTTTAACTCAGAATCCCAAGCTGTGATATTTTAGAAAGAAGAAGCTGTCGAAGAAGAAGAAGATAATGAAAATCCAGGCGTCTAAAAATATCTCTACCAGCAGGTGTCGTCACGATGTTTCTGATGACAACATTCGTGATCGCCTTGTCCTTGGAAGCAAGGTTGTTCATCGCACATATTTGACGTGACCTTCATCTCGGACAGATAAAATATAAACCTCGTTGTCTAAAAAAAACCCATTCCTGGCGATATATCAGGCAGGCATACTGCGCCACCTCTTCGACCATCTGCGTCCCTACTACAACTGACCAGATTTATCTGACGGCGAGGAGGGAAACTGGGTCAGATAACCTTCCCACACTTAACCAGTAAATACAACGACCCGTTTCTCGTGCTTTTTCCTTGACAAGACAATG
Source organism: Cepaea hortensis (assembly GCA_963921405.1). Classification (NCBI taxonomy): domain Eukaryota; kingdom Metazoa; phylum Mollusca; class Gastropoda; order Stylommatophora; family Helicidae; genus Cepaea; species Cepaea hortensis. Next base: position 41,063,593 of record OY992884.1, on the reverse strand, counting down.
TGAACTATCAGCAACGCAGAAAGAAGTCTTGACCAATTTAACCGAGATTCACTGCTGGGGCCGGTCTCTCTGGCTGTGGGGTTACAACACTTTCTCTCTGTAATCCCGTTTATCACGCAGAGTCTCGCAGCGGAGCGAGAACTGAGGTGGTTCGACCCCCGCTCGTGACTTGCGGATACTGAGCCGGCCGCTCAGAAAGCAATGGCAAACTACTGAGCGTAATCTTGCCAAGAGATCAACAGACAGCTGAAAGATGCTGCTGTTGACAGCTAAGTCCTGTAAAAGGATACGCAAAACATTTTCACTGCTGGGATTGTTGCGTGAGACTGACTCACGGGCTTTTGTTGTGTTTACAGTGGCCACACAACAAACAGCCACGTCACCGGGCTGTGGCCCATTTGGCTGTAGGAATAGTTGGTCCTATGTCCCAGGGTTTCTCAAACACTTTTACCCGGGGCTAGAATTCAACGGTCACACAGATCTGTCCCAGGGTTTCTCAAACACCTTTACCCGGGGTCAGAATTCAACGGTCACACAGCTCTATCCCAGGGATTCTCAAACACTTTTACCATGTTTCGCATTTTCAGCGGCTACACACTTTACAAACAAATCAGGAGGAGTTAACCCTCTTGCTTTCTTTGATATTTGATCCTCGGCTCCATGGTATCTCAAATACTTTTAACGCGTAAAAGTCCTGATTAACGTTAGAATTTAATATTCAAAGTTTGGTACAAGTTTTAAATTCTGTTGATTTGTACAAATTTCGTTGGGAAATGCAATTCCCTCTTGCCATTTCTATTCTGATTCTATCACCTCTATATGTTTCCTCGTGTATGTCTACATTGATAAGAAAATAATTAGGAATAGCTGGCAGAAACATTCTCCACGTGTCACTCACATCGTTCTAATCAGGATTAAAGTGGGAGGAGGGAAGGGGGTAATAGCAGCGCTACATTTCATTAGATAACAACAAATGAAATGGTTCGGTCAGGTAACTAGGCTACCAACTGACAGCATACCATAACAAGCAATGATGTACATACAGACCACATGGAACCAAAATTAGAGGCCGACCAGTAAACAACGAACAGATGGAATAACAGAGTCCATGGGAATCTCGATACATGAAGCCCATAAACGTACACTCTCCCGCTGTTTATGCTTTAACTCAAAACAGCAAGGTACAAGAGGAACAAGATGAGATGAGATGAGAGGAGAGGAGAGGTGATATGATAACAGGAACGGAGGTGAGACGAAATGAGAGGAGATGAGAGATTATGAGATAAGATGAGATGAGATGAGATGGGAGCATCGGGACAACACAAAGCAGTTTACATTCATTCATTCTGAGCCCATCCCACCTTTTGCCCCTTTAACATTGTGAAACAGATCATGTTAACTTATTCAGTGTCGAAAGATACTATATCGTCAAATACAACCTTCCATTTTGTCAGAAGGACGATATATCTCCATACTATGGGCATCGTGTTTTTTGTTTTGTTTCGTGGCATCTTCTGCAGTTTCAATGTTAAGTGAAAGACATTTACATTATAATATCTGTTGATTTATTTGTGTACCATTTTTTGGTTTGGTACTGAATCAGTTAACATACCCAGACCATTAAAAATAATGCGAGGAAATGCAGCCTAAAGACTAAATGTCATGGCAGGGTAGACCAGACTCTAAGCCTTGGTCGGCAACTGGTCTAGGATTGAAGCTCCAATAGGCGGACAGTTAGAGAATTTCTTTGCTGATCTGGACAGCTTCTACAGCTTGCCTTGTTCCAGATATATTGGTGTTACCTTTTTTCTGAGGTAACTTAGGCAGGCCGAGAAAAGGATAATGCTGCATGGGCGACATGGTCTCTAAATTCAAACCAGGCTTTCTGCTATAACTCCATTTCACAAACTACTGTCTATCAAGAGGGCAACATGCCTGTTGTCAGTTAGGAGTTAAGCCAGGGCGGTTAATTTTGTCCTGTTTTCTTGCTGTTGTTCCGTCCGTCAGTGAAGGTTCATTGCACGTCATTTTTCGAGGGTAGTCGT
>OY992884.1:40814048-41056548 GCA_963921405.1 Cepaea hortensis | reverse complement strand
TTCTTGTTCTGCTTTACTTCTTCACCCTGTGATTGATTATTTTAGATCATAATAGCTGAATAGAGAAATTACACGTACACACTCAATAATTCATTAGATAAATAATATGTAGACAATCACAACTGAGAAAAAAAAAAAAAAAAAAAAAACTACAACAAGAAATTAGATTAGAGAAAGTAGATGTACACAGAGTTGGGATACCTCGCCATGTTGTGAGGAAAAGTAAAGTGGTACATTATCTAGGAAATAAGTAAAGGATCATTTTAAGCGCTTGTGTGCGGGTATGAGATATAGATATATATAAGGACAGTTCTACAGCATGTATGTTGGTGTGTATCTACAGGAGAATTCTACAGCACGAGTGTTTATATATATATATATATATATACACACACACACACATACTAGCTGACCCGGCCCGGCTTCGCCAAGGCCCTGGCGGGGATCTACCTACCTATCTATCTATCTATCTATCTATCTATCTATCTATCTATCTATCTATCTATCTATCTAACTGTCTGTCTGTCTGCTTGTCGGTCTGTCTGTCTGTCTGACCCGGCCCGGCTTCGCCCAGCTCCTGGTGGGAAGCATCTCATTTAATTCATATAAGTAGTCATATAAGCTCCCGTTCCCGTTCCCGACTGTCTGTCTGTCTGTCTGTCTGTCTGTCTGTCTGTCTGTCTGTCTGTCCGACCCGGCCCGACTTCGCCCAGACCCTGGTGGGGAGGATCTCATTTAATTCGTATAAGTAGTCATATAAGCTTCCGTTCCCGTCTGTCTGTCTGTCTGTCTGTCTGTTTGTCTGTCTGTCTGTCTGTCTGTCTGTCTGTCTGTCTGTCTGTCTGACCCGGCTTCGCCAAGCACCTGGTGGGGAGCATCTCATTTAATTCATTTAAGTAGTCATATAAGCTCCCGTTCCCGTTCCCGACTATCTGTTTGTCTGTCTGTCTGTCTGTCTGTCTGTCTGTGTTCGGCCCGTTCCCGTTAAAAATATAGATAGAATAGAAGAATAGATAGATTCTCATCTCATCTCATCATGTTCCTCTTGTACCTTGCGGTGTCGAGGTGAAGTATAAACTTCGTGAGAGTGCCCGATTATGGGCTTCATATATCTACATTCCCATGGATTCTGCTATTCCATCCGTCCAACGTTTACGTGGTCGGCCTCTTCCTCTGTTTCCACCTGGTCTGTACATCATTGCTTGTTGTGGCATGCTGTTGACTGGTAACCTACTTGCATGGCCAAACCATTTGACTTGCTGCTTGAATAGTCTGTAAGGTGTGGAATGCGCCTGGCCCTGCAGCCAGCAGAGTTAGGATCGGCTAGCCTCTCCCAGGAGGGGTGAAGAGCGGAAATTAGTAGCCTGCCGATGACCCGCAGACTACACAAGTCAACCCCCACCTCCACGTGGTGCAGACCGGGCAACCATGACCGCGAGGTCATGGGCTAACGGGGCTATGGCTCGCCATAGGGGATGGACTCCCTGTGGTCAGATTAGTGTCCTAAACCTGCGACTGGACTAGCAAGCCGGCAGGGGATCTTCATACTGCTCGTAGAAAAACTAAGAAGTATAAACGAATAGATAGATTGATAGTAGAAAATATGATTGGAAGAGATGTATCTAAACTAAACTTACCAAGATATCACGAACAGTCAATAAATGGTGGGCGGTGGGTTGACTGCAGAGTACTGCAAACGATATGCTTTTTTAACGAACGAAAATCTTTCGCAGGCCCGTCCTACATTCTGCCCTTTTTCTCTATTTCCTCTCATACAACATCTCTTATGAAGCAATTCTTTGACAACAAAAGAACAATAAGTATTAAAATGCATGAAAAGTAACTCGTTGAGGAAATGTTTAACATGGGCATCATAAATACCCAACGGTGGGTGTAATGCGCCATACATATGAGAATGTTAAAAAAAATATTAATGTGCTGTTGAAGAAAAATATGAGAACATTTTCACTATTTAAATAGATGCATTATTTTTATGAAAACTTTGAAAATGCCTTAAAGATTATATCATTATTTATTATAACTCATATGCCTGTAAATAACTGTAGACAAAGAGTTTATAAATCTTTGAAAACAATGCAACAATCTATATATAAAATTTATAGAAATGCTATTAAAAGTTATGTCCCTTGAAATAACTTTTCTTGAGTTAAGTCCCCTAGCTATATATAAATGATAATGTAAATTTAAATATTAAATTTTAGTAAGTAAATAGCTGATTGTACACTAACAAACTATGACAGTTGACTGCACGGGAATGAAAAGAAAGCATGTAGAAAATTTCATCTCAATCAGATGGACCGTTCGCGAACGCATAAAGGACATCCGGATACACATTGCCTTTTATATATATATATATATATATGTGTGTGTATATATATATATATATATATATATATATATATATATATATATATATATATATATATATATATATAAGACAATTCTACAGCATGTATGTTCGTGTGGGTCTACAGGAGGGTTCTACAGCATGTATGTTGGTATAGATCTACAGGAGAGTTCTACAGCACGTTTGTTGGTAAAATACATATGAGGGCAGTTCTATAGCATGTATGTTAGTATAGATCTACACGAGGAGAGTTCTACAGCACGTATATTGGTATAGATCTACAGGAGGAGAGTTCTACAGCACGTTTGTTGGTAAAATACATATGAGGGCAGTTCTATAGCATGTATGTTAGTATAGATCTACACGAGGAGAGTTCTACAGCACGTATGTTGGTATAGATCTACAGGAGGAGAGTTCTACAGCACGTATGTTGGTATAGATCTATAGGAGGAGAGTTCTACAGCACGTATGTTGGTATAGATCTACAGGAGGAGAGTTCTACAGCACTTATGTTGGTATAGATCTACAGGAGGAGAGTTCTACAGCACATATGTTGGTATATATCTACAGGAGGAGAGTTCTACAGCACTTATGTTAGTATACATCTACAGGAGGAGAGTTCTACAGCACCTATGTTGGTATAGATCTACAGGAGGAGAGTTCTACAGCACGTATGTTGGTATAGATCTACAGGAGGAGAGTTCTACAGCACTTATGTTAGTATAGATCTACACGAGGAGAGTTCTACAGCACGTATGTTGGTATATATCTACAGGAGGAGAGTTCTACAGCACGTATGTTGGTATAGATCTACATGAGGAGAGTTCTACAGCACGTATGTTGGTATATATCTACAGGAGGAGAGTTCTACAGCATGTATGTTGGTATAGATCTACAGGAGGAGAGTTCCACAGCACGTATGTTGGTATAGATCTACAGAAGGAGAGTTCTACAGCACGTATGGTGGTATAGATCTACATGAGGAGAGTTCTACAGCACGTATGTTGGTATAGATCTACAGGAGAGTTCTACAGCACGTATGTTGGTATAGATCTATAGGAGAGTTCTATAGCACGTATGTTGGTATAGATCTACAGGAGAATTCTACAGCACGTATGTTGGTATAGATCTACAGGAGAGTTCTACAGCACGTATGTTGGTATAGATCTACAGGAGAGTTCTATAGCACGTATGTTGGTATTGATTTACAGGAGAGTTCTACAGCACGTATGTTGGTATAGATCTACAGGAGAGTTCTATAGCACGTATGTTGGTATAGATCAACAGGAGAGTTCTATAGCACGTGTGTTGGTATAGATCTATAGGAGAGTTCTACAGCACGTATGTTGGTATAGATCTACAGGAGAGTTCTACAGCACGTATGTTGGTATAGATCTACAGGAGAGTTCTATAGCACGTATGTTGGTATAGTTCTACAGAAGAGTTCTATAGCACGTATGTTGGTATAGATCAACAGGAGAGTTCTATAGCACGTATGTTGGTATAGATCTACAGGAGAGTTCTACAGCACGTATGTTGGTATATATCTACAGGAGGAGAGTTCTACAGCACGTATGTTGATATAGATCTACAGGAGGAGAGTTCTACAGCACGTATGTTGGTATAGATCTACAGGAGGAGAGTTCTACAGCACGTATGTTGGTATAGTTCTACAGAAGAGTTCTATAGCACGTATGTTGGTATAGATCAACAGGAGAGTTCTACAGCACGTATGTTGGTATAGATCTACAGGAGAGTTCTACAGCACGTATGTTGGTATAGATCTACAGGAGAGTTCTACAGCACGTATGTTGGTATAGATCTACAGGAGGAGAGTTCTACAGCACGTATGTTGGTATAGTTCTACAGGAGGAGAGTTCTACAGCACGTGTGTTGGTATAGATCTACAGGAGGAGAGTTCTACAGCACGTATGTTGGTATAGTTCTACAGAAGAGTTCTATAGCACGTATGTTGGTATAGATCAACAGGAGAGTTCTACAGCACGTATGTTGGTATAGATCTACAGGAGAGTTCTACAGCACGTATGTTGGTATAGATCTACAGGAGAGTTCTACAGCACGTATGTTGGTATAGTTCTACAGAAGAGTTCTATAGCACGTATGTTGGTATAGATCAACAGGAGAGTTCTATAGCACGTATGTTGGTATAGATCAACAGGAGAGTTCTATAGCACGTATGTTGGTATAGATCTACAGGAGAGTTCTACAGCACATATGTTGGTATAGATCTACAGGAGGAGAGTTCTACAGCACGTATGTTGGTATAGATCTACAGGAGGAGAGTTCTACAGCACGTATGTTGGTATAGATCTACAGGAGAGTTCTACAGCACGTATGTTGGTATAGATCTACAGAAGGAGAGTTCTACAGCACGTATGTTGGTATAGACTTACAAGCGGAAAGTTATGCAGCAGCAAGCATGCTGGTATCATAGAGCAGTTCTATAGTACGAATGTTGATATTAGATCTACACCGGGTACAGTTCGTATGGCATCTACAGGGGGGGGGGGGGGGGGGGGGGAGAAGTACGCTGATATCTGTGTGAAGTTAAGAAGAACTGGGACAGAGCCAAGCCAGCCACCCTAGTTACCTGTAAGTGTATGTCCGTTGAGCTGCAGAGACAATGCATCGACAAATGTGTATTATCCTTCGACAACATTTCATGAATGACATTAATTCTTACAGGTCGAGAGGTCAGATTAGGGGTCGTTGTTTCCAAGAGTCATGATGAACTGACTTTTACTGAAATTATGTGTGCATTTGTCCTAGTTTATAAAGTTAGTTGCGTGTTCTTTTACATGACACCGCAGTCAACCTCAGGATTTATTTGTCGTTTGTGATATACTAGTTAATTTTACGTTTTGTATTTTGCCACGTATAATGTCAACAGGCTTGTGAAAACTATGGAAACACATAACCCGTGATCTTCAACATTCCCCCCCCCCCCCCCTTCTACACAAAAAATGCAAGCAACAATGAAGAAACCAGAAAGTGAAAAGGTTCGGCCACATACCTATGCTGACAGCTAACAATATATAACAAAAAGCAATGATGTACAGACCAAATGGAACCAAAAGAAGAGATCGGCCATGTAAACAATGGAATGTACAGTACATGATGGACAAAGCAAACAACAATCCATGGATATGGCGATATGTGAAGACAATAAACCGGCACTGTCCCGCTGTTTATGCTTCACCACAAGGTACACGATATGCAACTAAAGGATATACAACTATTTTTTTAACGTTCAGAATGACATCGTCATCATCATCAAGTGTCATGCCGACAGGCGCAGGCGTTCATGACTCCCCACAGATCTCGGTCTTTGGTTTTCTGGATCAACTCCACACCGTTGATATGCATCCATGCCACGGTCGCAATCCATTCAGCACCATTTCTCTTTCGATTTTTCCAGTTGTCACAATATTCTCCAATGCCTCTCTTCTCATCACATGACCAAACAAAGTTGTTTGACTTTTTCTTATTGTTGTATATAATGTTCTAGTTTCATTAGCCTCTTTCAGGCATTCGTTGTTAGTTATTTTGGCAGTCCAAAGAATTCGCAACATTAGTCTCAGGAACCACATTTCTGTTGCTTCCAATCTCTTCCTAATTTGTTCATTTACATTCCAAGATTCACATCCATACAGCAAAACAGGTTCAATATAGCACCTTAGCACTCTCTTTCTTACATTCCATGATATTGACTTATTGCATAAGATACTCTTTATTTTCTGAAATGCAGCCTTTGCTTGCCCTATTCTACTCTTAATCTCTGTTGTGCATCTTCCATCTGATGTTATAAATATCCCTAGATATTTAAAACTATCCACTTGGAGAAGAATTTTCCCTTCTATATCTATTTCATATTTGGGTGTTACCTGTTTCTTTTATATCATCATTGTTACTGTTTTCTTGATATTCAAGGAGAGTCTTTTCTTTGCACTATCCGTTACTACAATGTCCAACAGTTGTAGATCTTTTGCATTATCCGCCATCAATACTGTGGCATCTCATAACGTATATTATTAATAATAATAATAATAATAATAATAATAATAAGTCTTTATTTTCAAAGGGTTAAGAATTGGGCACGCAGGCCCGTCTGACATTCTGCCCTTCTTCTCTATTTCCTCTCATACATTCTTTCATTCAACATCACTTATGAAGCAACTTTTGACAACAAAAGAACATTAAAACGCATGAAAAATAATCAATAACAAATGACTCACTGAAGCAGTGTTTAACATGGGCATTATAAATGCCTAAGGAGGGTGTAACGTGCCATTCATAAGGGAATGTTTTTTGGCTAGTTGTCGTTTGAGATAAGTTACCATTATTGTCATTTTTGTGTTGTTTGTTATGGGGGTATGTAGTCTGTACTAAGGTAGTGTTCAAACAGGTTGCGAATGTATGTATCATGATTGGTGGTGTCTTTGATTTCTTGTGGAAGATTGTTCCACAACTGAGCGGCAGAGTAGGCTAAGCTTGTTTTATATAAGTCTATCCTAGGTTTAGGGACATGAAGTATATTTAGTCCTTCGCTATGTCTAGCGTTATATTTAAACAATGGCCAAAGGTAGCTTGGAGCATTTTGAAATAGGATTTTGTGAATTAGTTTGGTTTTATTAAAAAGCAGGCGCTTGTGGAGTGGCAGTAACCGGAGACGTTTATGTAGGTTAGAATTGTCGGTAAGCTTTTCACCATTAATTAAACGCACTGCCCTTTTCTGGAGTGAATATAGGCGTTTTGTTATTGATTTGGAGCATCCATCCCAGACTGTGGAGCAGTAATCAATATGTGTTTGTATATGAGAAGTATAGAATATCTTTCTTGTGTTTTCGTCAAGGAAATTTTTAATTTTGGCAAGTTGGTATACTTTTTTGGCTATTTGTTTAACTAGAGCATGAACATGTGAGTTAAAAGTTAGATTTTGATCTATGATAACACCCAGTGTCTTGTGCTCGGTGACACTTTCTACAGGCGTGCTGCCAATGTGCAGCTGAAGATTTCTCTGCGAGTTTAGAGTGTGAAGTCTTTGCCTGGTTCCTATTAACATAGACTTTGTTTTAGTAATGTTAATTTGCATGCGGTTTTCATGACTCCAGGTAACTACACTATTTATTTCCTGTTGCAAGGATAATTCTAGCACATTACGATCAACAGCGTTTGTATATACTGTGCAGTCATCAGCAAATAGATCGCAGGACGACGACAGATTTAATGGAAGATCATTTATATAAATGGCAAATAATAGAGGGCCAAGAATAGACCCCTGAGGTACTCCAATATTAATGGTAATGGCTTGAGATAAAACTTTATTGTGTGATACTACTTGCTTTCTGTCTAATAAGAATGATTTTATTAATGTCACTATATTAAAACTTACTTTCATTGTTTCTAGTTTTTTAATTAGAATAGTATGATCTATCATATCGAATGCTTTCCTAAAGTCTATAAACACCGCTCCACATAGAGTATTGTTGTTAATATTTTGATGCCAGTTTTCTATCATGTTTGTTAGTGCCGTATGGCAAGAATATTTTGGCCGAAATCCTGACTGACTGTCAACTATCAGTTTATGGCGAACTAAGTGATCTAGTGTTGTTTTGTGGATGTGCTTTTCTAGCGGTTTGGATAATGAGGATAATATGGAAATTGGTCTATAATTACTCATGAGACGATCGTCTAGAGGACCAGCTTTTAAATGAGGATACACTTTAGCGATTTTAAAGGCTGATGGGAAGTGACCTCTGGTTAGACATTGATTATATATAAAAGTTAGTGACTCGCAGATCGCCGGTGCAGCATGGCGAAGGATCCGACTACTAATTCCATCTAGTCCTGATGAGTTATTGTTTTTTAGATTACGGAGATGAGTAAATACTTCAGTTGTCGTCATTAGCGGTATGTTGGAGGAAATGTGTCCATAGCATTTGTTCTCAAAGAATGATGATAATAAAGATATGTCATGAGGCGCATCTGGTATTGCAGCCTTCAGTTGGTTTATGTCGGACTGAAAGTATCTACTGAATTGATCACATGTAACCTGATTTGATGGTAATGATTGTGATGATTTGTGTTTGTTTGTCAAGGTATTAATTGCTTTCCATATATCTTTAGTGTTGGTTTTATCTATTACTATGTTCTTAAAATAGTTTTTCTTTTCCTTCCGAATAACATATTGAACTTTGTTTCTCAGACTACGGTACATAGTTAGATCTCTATTTTTGTGAGCCCTGTCGCGATCTCTCATAAGTTCAACTACCTCCTGTGTGATCCACGGGAGCTTTGTGTGATGTTTAACACGAACTTCCTTAAATGGAACATGTTTATCAAATATACTTAGAAAGGTCTATTATAATCTCCGAATAATATTCCTGGCTTTTCTTTGATCTCTCTCATTATTACTTCGCTATAGAGAGAGAAGAGATACGGTGACAAAACACATCCCTGTCTTATTCCCATGTATTCATAATTTCCTTCTTTATTTCTCACAGTAAATATTTGTTTTTATTATTCTGAGATCTTTCCTATCAATGTTAATATCTTCCAACATTTTAATCATTTTATCATGTTTTACTTTATCAAATGCCTTGGTATAATCTATGAAGCACAAATATATGCCTTTCTTTGTCTCTATTGATCTTTCTAATAGTGTCCGTAACGTACATATTGCATTGTTTGTACCTTTTCCTTCCACAAATCCATTCTGTTTTTCACCAATGTCCATTTTTAATTTCTTTCTTGTTGTTCTCATTATAATTCTGAGTAGAAGCTTAGTGGCGTGATTTATAAGGTTAATCGTACGAAAATCTTCGCATTCAATTGCTCCTGATCTTTTTGGTATAGATTCATAAAAAAAAAAAAACAGGACCTGCAACATTTAGTAGATGCAGTTGTTACACACAGTGAACAACGAAGGTCTATTTTGTTGTTTACAAAAGGGAAACAATCTAATACAGATGAATGATTCTATTGTTCCAAGAGAAATAGCTCACACACTATTACTAGAAACGTTTCTTTGAAGTTTCTGATAATAAAAACTTAACGTTTGAAGAGAATATCTAGAAGTACTATTTATATGCAACATTTGAATGCAAACAACATTAATATCTGCGAGAAATTAAAGTATGTAATGGGTTTAAGTTAGATGCATGACAATTTTATAACGCATTTTGCTATTTCACTTATATATAACATTCTTACATTCAATAATATTTGGTTAGGGCACAAAATATTCTTTTTTTTCATTCAGAAAAAAAGGGATGCTTTGTCCCGTCATATACGAATGTGAATGAATAGTGCCCTTCACCATAAAATCCGGAGTACGACAAAGTTGTGTCCTGTCCCCTCTCTTGTTTGTAACATATATAGACAACATATGTAAAGAAACCAGCCAAGCAGAGACAGCAAGAATACCGCATGACGAGAACACAGAAGAAGAACCATCTGCAAATCTAACCATTAGAGAACTCCTGTTTGCGGACGACCAAGCACTAATAGCAAAATCACATGCTGAATTACAAGACCACATGAATAGTCTAAACGAAATGCGTAGGGAACATAACATGAAAATTAGCACAAGTAATACACAGGTAATGACCGTAACTAAAGAAGAAAAAGCAGCAACGATTCACCCAAACCAGGGGTCACCAAACTACGGCCCGCGGACCGGATCCGGCCCGCGACGTCATTTCATCCGGCCCGCCAACGGTACTCGAACTTGCTTGATATAACTATGAAACACGAGACGTTGTGATACAATTTAAATGTAAATATTATGTTTAGAATAATAGGAGATCTTCACACGTGCGGAGACCTCCTGGCTGCTGTGTGTCTTAAATTTACTATTTTCAATTATAAATTAGTGTATCTATATTTTCTTGCTTATGGCAATGTTTGCTTATTTCGCGCAATCCCAAATCTTTCCCAGGCTCGTTTAGCGCCGCCTACGCTCTGACGTTACCATGGTTTCCATGTCAACACACGCGCGCGCATCTTTCCCTCTCCCAGATGCTTCCTGCTGCCAACACATGTCCGATGCTCCAGAAATATTGACTTCTTTTCGCCAGTCATCCATTTTATAGGTATGTAACAAGGATTTCTTTGTTAGGCAGTGGTAGGTAAGTGGACTACAAGTGTGAATAGAGGCAATAAAGAAGCAAACATAGCATAAAAATGCTATAGAAGCCTCGGGTTATTACGAAAATATTATCCCCATCTCAGAAAATTTCCCCAGTCAAGGTTTTAATCTAGCTGGTCTCTAGGTCAGTGTTTTTCAACTTATCTGCTGGAGCAGATCATTATGCAAATATTTTCGTTGCTCAAAGAACTATGTGCGATGATCCAAGTATCTCTCCTACTTTATGTAATAAACCAGATGGGCAGAAATGTTGCATTTAGGCGATTTTGGTCAGTTTCGGCTGAACTCCTGGGTGCCACTCGCGGAACTCCGGTTGAAAAACTCTGCTTTAGGATACTTTTTTAGGCTTGCCCTATTTATATATTTTGCAAACCTTATTATGAGATATATTCTATTACCAAAGGTATCTATACATTTTATATGTACCTTTGGTGAGCCGTAGCTTTACCAGTGACCCCTAATCCTCTGCTTTTCCTGTGTTTCAATAGGATTGTAATTATGTTTCTAATTCAATGACTTTTTCATTTTAAGTTTCCGTGTACTTCACCCTTCATTATGGCTATTAATAAAAGAAAAGTGGACGCCGTGTATCGCGTTTTCAATTAAGAATGGGGAGTAAAGTAATTCTTTTTGGAAACAAAGAACCAGAAAACCAGTTGCGTAATATGCAGCGAAAGTGTTGCCGTTCTGAAAGAGTAAAATTCTTCACTACGAAACAAAACATCTATCAACATGTTTAGTGTGGAAGAACAGAAGAAGAGAGCAAGGTGCGGCAGTGAGTGACCAGAGGATCTGGCCGACACTTAGTACTTCAAGAAAAGGCCAGACGGGCACAGAATCACATTGTTCCATTAGTATTTGGGCTTTTCGCTTGTGTTAGAAGATGAAAACGGAACGCGAATGAGAATGTTCCGAGAAATGTGATGTCAGTTCTTGACTCAACTCAACTCAGAAATAGAGCAAATAAACTCGCTAGTAGAGACCTCTCACAACAACAGTGACACACGAAAGCTGTAGACACGTCGACTTTCAACACGTGAAAGCAAATGAAGCCTTTGTCGTGTCGATAAAAGCAAAACTATGAATAGTCTCATTTTCTAACGCTAGGCATCCCAATGTAGGTAGTGCCTTTATAATGTAGGTCAAGAATACGAATTAAAAAGAGGAAGGCGCAGTTAAGGAACAATTCTAACTGAAAAATATAGGACGCTTAAATTGGAGGCAGCGGGTTGCCCTACTTAGCGACTTGATGTGGTATGGGCGCGGAGGTCGACCTGGTATCCAGTATGGCTGTTCAACTATTTGGTATAAATCCATCGTTGAAGTGGCAGAGCATTTTATTATGACATCCATGACGCCATGTCAAATGTCAAATGAGGCAAATTTTAATTGATTCAATGCAGAATAAACAGCAGGTTTCGACTAAACATGGGACACACTCAAATGAACAAGAATTATGTAAAGTTCCGTTCACTGAACATTGCGTTTGCGGAAAATATCACGAAACAAAACAAATAACACATGACCCTGGTTGGCGATATATCGCCCTTCTGTGAAATGGGATGTCACATTTGACGATATATTATCCTTCGACACTGGATCGGTTAAAATTGACTTGGGGTCCCAGGTTGAGCCTGGCGAAGACAAATATCAGGAAGTGTTGGGGGAAGTAACGACAGCCGGCGGGATATTGATTATATCACCCAACAAATGTTGGCGGTCTTTAACATTATGGGGCTAGTACCTCTTGCCTTATAGCTATAGGGTACTCTACTCTACTCTACTCTACTCTACTCTACTCTACTCTACTCTACTCTACTCTACTCTACTCTACTTTTCTTAAGACGAAACAAGGAAACACATACACCATTGCTGATATAATTTCCTTATCTACCCTCAAACGGAAATGTGTTGTGCACACGGCAACGAAAGAAAATATCCTTAACAGACCAACATCATCATCATCAAGTCCCTTGCCGGTTGATGTGGGTGATCCTGCTTCTCCACAAATTACGATCTCCGACAGCATGGATTAATTCATTTATTGACTCCATTCCGTGCCATGACACAAGACCACCAAGAATTCTTTTTCGCCGTCTTTCTCTATTTTTCTTTCCACAAATCTGTACGGTTGTCACAACTGACCAACATACAAACGTAAGATGTTATCTTTACCTTGAGACGTCATTCTCAAGGTACATTAACCTTGCTACAGAAAGAATATGCTGATTCCAACAAGAAGAAATCGCACCCTTTTTATTGACACAAGCTTGTCGTAACGGTCGTGCTAATGTCGATGATGATCCAACAGCAGCCGACCTTTATTTATTTACTTGTATTTGTTTGCTGGTGTTGTGGTGCCTACACGGCTACCTATACACGATACGCTGATCTACACACGTGTCAAGTTCATAAGCAGGAAACGGAAACTACACCCCCCCCCCCCACACACACAGATATATATATATATATTCATTCATTCATTCATTCAGTAGCATGTCATTTGTAGAACCTCGCTCCCATAACAACCTTCCGGAAAACCTATCGATCATGAGCAAGATGTCCCGCGTCTGATACACCCATCTGGAGATCATCCGCCACATCCTGCACCCATCTTCTCTTTGGCCTTCCTCTTCCTCTCTTCCCAGGCATATACCCTTCCATTATTGTTCTCTCCAAACTTTCGTGACGTTTCAAGTGACCAAAATACTTCAATTTTCTTTGTTTTATCGTCTTTAATAGACAACCCTCCTCAATATTCAACTCTTGAAGTATGGATGCATTTGCTCTTTTCTTTACCCAAGATATTCTTAGAACTCGTCTATAACATTTATATTCAAAGGCTTTTATGCGCTGTTCAGCTTGTTTAGTAAGTGTCCATGTCTCACAGGCGTATGTTGCAATGGGAAAGATGCATGCTCTTAAAAATCTAATTTTTGTAGTTCTGTCTGTCCCACACCATAATTTATTCAGCTGTTTTAGTCTTTGAAGAGCAATGGATAGTCACCGTTTAATTTCTTTCATTGTGTCACCGTTATTGGTAATCAATGACCCAAGATATTCAAAATTTTCCACCACCTCCAATTTCCCCCATTAATGTATATTTCTTTCTCCATAGTAGTTTTATGTGTATGCATTATCTTTGTTTTTGCTATGTTAAGATATAAGTTGATCCGTCGACTAAACTAAACTAAACTAAACTAATAAATGATTGCTCAAATATAATGAGGTGTTGGCAATTGGGCAGTTCCAGTCGGTTTTGTGCAAACAGAAAAAGTACGGGGTAAATTTGAAATAACCGTGGGGATAACAAATGTTCTACACTCCAACAGTACCTGTGACCAGTACCGTGCGGTAGATTTTCTCAGTATGATGAAAGTCTTCGAAATGCCGCCCCTTACATGTTTTTTTTTTTCCTTTAAAAATGCCGCCCCCTTATGAATCCCCTTTAGCCTGTGACTATGTGTTTTAATTGTTTTAGCTGAAGTATTATTCATTTATTCACTTCATATGATATTTAACTCTACAGTAAGGACCTGATGAATTGTAGTTAATATACCCGGCAATAAATTGTGCAACACATTGATTGTGACGTCTGTGTTTACATTCACTAAGGGAATACATTGTTTTGAATTTAAAATATGTGTTGACACCTTGGTCTATCATATCACATCTAACGAATGTTGTATATCAAATGTAAAGACGAAACAAACCCTCGTATTAATGTTCTCTGCGCCCTAGTATAGAAGTGGAGTATAAAGACGAGGGATCCATGATGTATCAGTGAGCATAAAGAGGGGAAAACTACATCAGAAGTGCATGCTACCGCACCGACGTGACCTAGATAAAGGTCACAGTTGGAGAATTCCCCCATGTTTTGTGCGGGTATGACCCAAAAATAGTTAAAAGTGCGCCAGAAAAAAAGTGCTTGTTCTGTACTTTTTTATAAGCGTTTCAAATGTTAGTTGTCACTTTACGACAAAGAGAACATAGTATATTATCCCAGAATTTACGACAAAATCTTTACAGTAAGAACATTCAAGCTAGCTGCCTATCGTTTACCTTTGCAGGGCGGTGCAATATAGCCCAACATTTATGGATTTTGTGATTTTCTAGGGAATTTCACGTATAGTAATTTGCCATTAAGGAAATGATATGGTCGTCACTAGGAAGAACGAAAATACCACAATGTAATATACAAGTAAATGGGAATATTCTTCAACAAGTGAATCGGTATAATTGTCTCGGAACTGTCATAACATCTGCTGGGAGATGCCTTGAACAGATTAGAACAAGAATCGCCATGGCGAAAGTAGCCTTTAGCAAGATGAAAAACATTCTGACCAATAAAAAGATGTCAATTGAAACGAGAAAAAGAGTGTTGAGGGGATACATAGAGCCTGTTCTTTTGTATGGATGTGAAACTGGGACAATGAGCAGTCAAGCTGAAAAACACCTGATGGCTGCAGAAATGTGGTTTCTGAGGAAAATGCAAAGAATAACATGGACAGACAGAAAAACCAATGACCAAGTACTACAGGAGACAAATGAAAATCATAGATTGATTAGAGAAATTAGACGTAGACATTCAGAATTTTTTGGACATGTTATGAGAAGAAATGGACTGGATAACTTAGTGACAACTGGCAAGATCGAAGGGAACAGACCAAGAGGAAGACCGAGAGGAAAATACATGGATGGCTTGGCCACATGGCATGGACGAGACAGGAACAGTGAGCTGATTCACGACTCTGGTGATCGAGTGAAATGGCGAGTCATGACCGCCCACGCTTTCCGGCATGGCACATGATTGATTGATGTAGAATAACCCAAGCAAAGAATATTCTCTGCAATGTATCTCTTTCAATCGGTGAGAGAAAAAGAGTTATTAAGTGATATATTCACACAATCCTGATATGCGGAAGCGAATCATGGACAATTAGCAGACAAGTGAGGAATAATGTGAAAGCTTTGGAGATGTGATTGTATAGAAGAAAAACGAGAACATTGTGGACAGATACACAGAGCAAGGAAAATATCTCGACAGAAGCTAACTCACACAGAGAACTGGCTACTCACTTCAGAAGGAAGGCAGTCTACATTCTCTGGGTATATTATAAGAAAGGGACAACTCTAGCATATCGTCACAGCAGTTAAGTTGGAGGGGAAGAGAGGCAGAGGAAGACCAAGAGAACAAATGCTAGAGAGGTTAACATCATTGCATGGAGAAATATCTGTATCAGAAATGATTGGTAGCGCAAGAGACAGAAGGCGGTGGACAGACATGATCATCAGTGCCACATAACATGGGCTATAAGGGTTCCAAATGTTGCTGTATGTAGCCGAGGCGCGGTGTTGGGGTGAGCGCCCAACATTGCTCAAATACCTCAATGGCTCGTGAATACATAACCTATGCAGCAAAAGTCCAACTCCTGGCCTTCACGTGGCGGGCCTGTTTAAACTAACAGGAGAAGGGGCGACGGCGAGTCTCTGGCGCCGGAAAATAACCAGTATGCTCTAGATGTGTATGCACGTACATGCATGCGCAGACAGGTGTGTGCGCGCGTACACATCTACACTCGAGTGAGACCACAGTCTGCTCTAGCAAAGAAAGGTGCTGAAGACGGAGGCAACCAGCCAAGAGGCGCACCACAGAAATCAGGATGCCACGCAATCACGCAAAATGGAATATGTCGACTACTGCTAATCGTTATGGTGCTCGCCCTGCTTTGGACCCCCAGGCAGGTGCAGTGCCGGGCCCTATGTCTCGAAAGGGTCCAACCCCAACTACTGGAGGTCCTTCTCAGATGTCCTGTGGAGCCAGGGGACATGAGAATAGGACGACTGGCCATACTAAACGAAGACTTAAAATAATGCACTGGAATGCGGAGGGAGTCAGCAACAAAAAAATAGAATTAGAAAAAATCTTGGACCAAGAAAAAGTAAGCATATGTTGCTTGCAAGAAACTCACCTCAATGAAAATATAGCCTTCAAAATCAGAGGCTACCAGTGTTACCGATCTAACCGAAAGAACAGGCGAAAAGGTGGGATACTGACCCTTGTAAGAAATAACATCATGGCTTCCCAAATCAAAGTCTACATGGAAGGGGCTGAGTATCAGACACTTAAACTTAAGACAGGTAATACAGATCTACATCTGATCAATTACTACTGTCCAAGTGACCGCCCACAGGCACTGGACACTCTACCACTAAAAGAAAAAATGATTGTGTGTGGCGATTTCAACAGCCACTCGCAGAGCTGGGGCTATGATCACATGGACCAGAGAGGAGAGAGACTGGAAGACTGGCAGGATGAGAATAGATTCATGTTGATTAACAAGCCGTCCGACCCACATACCTTCTACTCGAGATCATGGCACTCTACAACTACACCTGACCTGGCTTTTCATTCACCAGACCTGGAGTGGAACATTACACGAACTGTTGGGAAACAACTTGGTGGCAGTGACCATCGGCCAGTCTTTCTAACCGTAGAAAATGAGCTTGTAAGTGAAAGCAGCACCCTCTCGAGGTGGAACTACAAGAAAGCAGACTGGGCAATGTACAAGCATCGCACCAGCATACTGGTTAGAAACCTGAACACTGAGAAAGACATAAATAAAGCAGTTGAAGAGTTTGGGAAATGCATACTACAGGCAGCGCGAGAAACAGTACCAAGAGGAGCCCGTAAACAATATAAACCCTACTGGAGTAGTGAACTGGAACAGTTGCATAATGATGTTGAAGTGTGTAGAAAGCAAGCAGAGGCCACACCCAGCCAAGAGCACCACAATAAATTCCAGCATGCAAAAGCCAAATTTCAAAGGGCCAAGCTGCAGGCTAGACGGAAAAGCTGGCAGGAGAAAACGGAGTCTCTGAACTTTGAAAGAGACACAAGGAAATTGTGGAAGCTAATAAAACAGCTTAATGACGAGGGCACAGGGAGAAACTCAAAAATTGCACTACATAAAGATGGAAAAATCTTAACAAGAAAGCAAGCAGCTGACCATTTTGCGGACTCGTTCGCACAAGATAGCAATATCAAAATTAGTCCAGAGAAACAACAAGAGGTTCGAGAGAAACGACAACATACAGGACAGAAGGAAATAGTACATGAGGTTCTGGAGGCACCCATCACAATCAGCGAACTGGAGCTAGCCATATCAAAACTGAAAATGAGAAAGTCACCAGGAGCTGATGGTATCTCCAATGAAATGATCAGGAACCTAGGAACAGAGGCCAAAACAAAGCTGTTGCAGATCTTCAATAACAGCTGGACCTTAGGCAGTGTTCCACAAGCCTGGAGAGAAGCAATCATGATACCCCTACTAAAATCAGGGAAAGATGGTTCCATTGCCTCTAGCTACAGACCAATTAGCCTCACCAGCTGTCTCTGCAAAACACTGGAGCGCATCATCAATCACAGACTGCAGTGGTACATTGAAAGTAAAAACATCCTTGTGCCACAGCAGGCTGGCTTTAGGCAGTGCTACTCTACGGAAGATCAGACAACCTACCTCTCTCAAGAAATTGAGGATGCATTCCAAGAGAAGAAGCTGGTGCTTGCGGCATGGATAGATCTGAAGAAAGCCTTTGACAAAGTCTGGAAAGAAGGTCTGATGAAGAAACTGAGAAACTGCAAAGTCAATGGAAGAATGTACAAATGGGTGAAAGCATACTTGCACAACAGAAGAGCCCGAGTACAGATAGACGGACTCAAGAGCAAGAAAGTACTACTGCGTCACGGTGTCCCCCAGGGCGGAGTCTTGTCCCCCACACTTTTTCTAATCTTCATCAATGATCTTGTTGCTCACCTACCGCATGGAATTAAAGCGGCAATGTACGCCGATGACCTGGTTCTATGGAGCACAAATGAATATGCATCAGTGGCCACCAGATTGCTACAAAGAGCTGTAGATACATTTGCTGCATGGGCAAATAGATGGTGTGTCAGCATAAACACTGACAAGTGCAGCACCACCCTATTTACCCTCTCTCCAAAACAAAAGGCAGGGATCATCCAGATAAATGGAACACCCCTAAGAGAAGATAAAGAACCAACATACCTTGGAGTAACATTTGATGGCAAGCTGACATGGAGAAAGCACATCAACAAAGCAGTAGCAAAAGCCAGAAGGAAAATAGCCATCCTGAGAAAGCTAAGTGGAACCACATGGGGAGCCAGTACGAAAATACTTAGCAAAGTTTACCAACAGAGCATACGACCACACCTGGAATATGGGTCAACTGCGTGGTGTTCAGCATCAAAAACCACACTACAAGAGCTGGACAAGGTGCAAAATCAAGCACTTAGAGTCACCACGGGAGGGATGAGATCAACCCCTATAGTGGAAATGGAGAAGATGGGGAGGACACAGGCACTGAGTGAGCGCAGAGATACGAAAACGCTAATACAAGCAGAAAAGTTCCTCAGCTTGCCAGGCCACCCTATGAAGAACAGATTTGAAAACCTAGCTATGGGGCGGTTGAAAAGAAGTAGTTTTATCCACCAGGCCAAACGACTCTGCAGAGAAACCACTGATCTGCCCACAGTTGGTATCCCCCTAACAACTATTCCAGAGCGAACTCCATGGAAAGATGAGCATAGACTATCGTTACAAATCCAGACAAAAGTGAGAGGAATATTTGACAAGGAAGAACAGAACAGTGTGCAGCGCAGAACAGCCACTCTCAGCTTCCTTGATGAAGAATACCCACAGGACCTCTGGATCCGAGTCTACACAGATGGGTCAGCACAAAATGCTGTTCGAAATGGAGGAGCGGGAGTGTACATAGAATACCCAAATAATACTAGGGACACAGCCAGAGTACCGACAGGAAAGTACTGCCATAACTATGATGCCGAAATTGAGGCAATCAAGATAGCAACAGAGAAATTACTAAATAACAGCAATGGTACACAACCTGTGGTGCTACTAACAGATGCAAAATCAGTACTCGAGGCGCTCCTCTCTGGGAAATTGCCAGTACTAAGGACACTACTTTCTGAACTTAGCAGTCAGCATAAAGTCACCATACAGTGGATACCATCCCACTGTGGAGTACCCGGAAACGACAGAGCTGATCAATTGGCTAAGGAAGGAGCCAAAGAGGAACAGCCTGATGTGCCCGTTACATACCACCAAAAGAAAAGAATGATCAAATCAGTCAGAAAGCCACCAAAACCTGCTCAAGATGACTACCACATTATGGACAGACCAGAACAAGTCATTATTCTGCGCCTCAGAACAGGACACAATAGATTACGCAACCACATGTATACAAAATTCAAGATTGGTGAAACAGCCATGTGCACATGTGGATTGGCGTCGCAGACAGCAGAGCACATACTCCAAGACTGCCCAAAATATAACATATCTAGGCAAACCTTCTGGCCTAGAGAGACGACAGAGGAAGATAAACTCTATGGACCACTGTGTGAACTGAAAAAAAACAGTTCAATTCATGCAAGAGACGACATTGCAGATATAGACATATTTCAAGCGAACGAAAGAAGAAGAAGAATGGGCTATAAGAAATTTACTATTGCTTTCTGGACGACCGAAGCTCATACTGTTGTGAAAATCAGCGCAAAAGTATCTGCTCCCAAATCACTTGTGACTGACTTCGAAGTAGCAACACCAGTAGCAGCAACATCAGTAGTACAGTAGTAGTAGTAGTAGTAGTAGTAGTAGTAGTAGTAGTAGTAGTAGTAGTAGTAATAGTAGTATTAGTAGTAGTGGTGGTAGTGGTAGTAGTAGTTGTAGTGGTAGTGGTAGTAGTAGTAGTGGTTGTAGTAGTAGTTATAGTGGTAGTAGTGGTAGTAGTAGTAGTAGTGTTAGTAATAGCAGTAGTGGTAGTTGTAGTATTTGTGGTAATAGTATTAGTAGTAATAGCAACATCATCATCGTCATCAGTAGTAGTAGTAGTAGTAGTAGTAGTAGTAGTAGTAGTAGTGGTGGTGGTGGTAGTAGTGGTAGTAGTAGTAGTAGGGGTAACAACATCAGCAGTAGTAATAGTAGTAGTGGTAATGGTAGTAGTGGTAGTAATAGTAGTAGTATTAGTATATTAGTAGTAGTAGTAGTAGTAGTAGTAGTAGTAATAGTAGTAGTAGTAGTAGTAGTAGTAGTAGTAGTAGTAGTAGTAGTAACAGTAGTAGTAGTAGTAGTAGTAGTAGTAGTAGTAGTAGTAGTAGTAGTAGTAGTAGTAGTAGTAGTAGTAGTAGTGGTAGTAGTAGTAGTAGTAGTAGTAGTAGTAGTAGTGGTAGTAGGAGTAGTAACATCAGTAGTGATAATAGTAGTAGTGGTAGTAGGAGTAGTAACATCAGTAGTGATAATAGTAGTAGTGGTAGTAGGAGTAGTAACATCAGTAGTGATAATAGTAGTAGTGGTAGTAGGAGTAGTAACATCAGTAGTGATAATAGTAGTAGTGGTAGTAGGAGTAGTAACATCAGTAGTGATAATAGTAGTAGTGGTAGTAGGAGTAGTAACATCAGTAGTGATAGTAGTAGTAGTGGTAGTAGGAGTAGTAACATCAGTAGTGATAATAGTAGTAGTGGTAGTAGGAGTAAAACATCAGTAATGATAATAGTAGTAGTGGTAGTAGGAGTAGTAACATCAGTAGTGATAATAGTAGTAGTGGTAATGGTAGTACAGTAGTAGCAGAAATACGACTAGTTTTAATAACAGCAGTATTTGTACTAGTTGTAGTTATAACCTTAGCAGACCACATTGCGTTGGTTTCTATACAAAGGTATGAGTGCCAGTGGTTCAGAAAGCAATGGCAAACTACTGAACATAACCTTGCCACGAAATCACACCCAAAAAAAAAAAAACCGCTGGTGTTCACCGCCATATCCTGTAAAGGATATGAAACTAACTAACTGAATCAGTTAAGCCCCTCCCCACTCAGACCTGCACTTTTTACGTATATATATATATATATAGATGTCAATTGAAACGAGAAAAAGATGTGAAGTTTGGACAATGAGCAGTCAGGCTGAAAAACATCTGATGGCTGTAGAAATGTGGTTTCTGAGGAAAATGCAAAGAATACCATGGACATCCAGAAAGACCAATGAACAGGTCCTTCAAGAAACAAACGAAGATCGTAAACTGATTAGAGACATTAGACGCAGACCGTCAACATTTTTTGGGCATGGTATGAGAAGAAATGGATTGGAGAACTTTGTGACAACTGGCAAGATCGAAGGGAACAGACCAAGAGGAAGACATAGAAGCAAATACCTGGATGGCTTGGCCACATGGCATGGTCGAGACAGGAACACGGAGCTGATCCACGACTCTGGTGATCGAGTGAGATGGAAAAACATGACCGCCCACGCTTACCGGCATGGCACATGATGGATGGATGGATGGATATATATATATATATATATATATATATATATATATATATATATATATATATATATATATATATATATATATATATAGTGTGTGTGTGTGTGAATTTGTAATGACTGTGCTGTGTTTGAAAATATTGCCTGTCCAAGTTTTGTATTCACCCTCTGTAAAGTTCATGCAACATAATAGATATATGGAAAACTTGGACCGGTAATATTTTCAAACACTGCACAGTCATTCCAAATGCACCCTGTACAAGTAAGGCTTCTCCACATGCCTCAGGACGTAATGCTACTACAACATTTACAGCCGACTCCAGTAACCTTGTCTCAACATGACACCCCACAACACTGCATAGCCGCCCCACTTACACAGCGAAGAGTGCTACAATGACTGACGCACTAAAGCAGTGGTTCTCAACCTTTTTTGGTCCGTTCCCCCCTTCACTATATTTTCAGAAAGTCATTCCCCCCCCCCCTTCCTATCAAAAATTAGGCCCGTTCCCCCCCCCCCCCTTTTTTTCACCGTATTTTCAGAACGTCATTCCCCCCATGAAAGGGGGGCTTTCATATTTCCTATCTAAAAATCCCCCACCCCTATACAGTATACGTAAAAATGTAAGGTAAATTTAATAGCACATACTAATACAAGTCTAGACATCCACATAAAACATGATTTGTGGGTCTACTGACTTTATAAAATGAATTTTAGAAGGATGAGACGTACTCAACTGTAAAGTATGAAGGGAAAAACAATATCAAGTAATCGGTTCTTGTATTAATGCGATCTTGAAATGGTCTTCATTCCCCCCCTGGAAACCCTAAAATTCCCCCCTGGGGGGGAATTCCCCACCGGTTGAGAACCACTGCACTAAAGGGAAAGCCGATCTCTCTGTTATTTTTTCTTCTTGCAGTACAACTTGCAGTCGCTACCTGAAGATTCCTGTAAACAGGAAGGGTCCCAAGCTTCGTAATTCTTAGAAATCGTGTCAGTATCGGCAACAATGACAAGTGTCTGCCATTCTGCAGGAGTCATGTCAACTTTGAACCCCTACCCCCCTCTGCCGTGCGTTCACCTTGACGAGGTAGAGGGGCTTGTGCGTCCCAATGACCCCAAGAGCTATGCCGACGGTAGCACAGCTACTGGTAGGGTCACCCATGTCGGACAGGTCAAGGGAGAGGGACCAGACGAAGTGACGCACAAACCTGCTGCCTTGTAGGTAGACTGGGGACAGTCAAAGGCTAGGGAAAGCATCCCGAACAAATGCTTGTCGAAATCGGATGTACTGAGCCACAGGCTTGACAAAGAAGTGCAACGTAACTTTATCATTTCATGATGCCTCAGATGAAAATTAATCGTTATGGTGCTAATCCCGTGAAGTCCCATCAGGCGGTGATAGTGCCGGGCCCCCTGCCTCGAGGGGGTCCACCCATGACTACTGGTGGTCACCTTCCCCTGTGCTGTGGAGTCAAGGCACAGAGGAGTAGGTTAAGAGCTATTGACCAAACACCCCGGACACTCAACATACTACAGTGGAATGCCGAAGGAGTTTATAACAAGAAAGCCTCCCTAACACAGCGTCTTCATAAAGATAGAATAGATGTGGCATGCATTCAAGAGACACACCTCAACGCCAATCGCACATTTTCAGTCGAGGGATATCAGGCCACACGTTTCGACCGCGAAGGACACAAAGGAGGAGTTGTAATACTTACACGAAATACAATACCTTGGAGCGAAGTATCTGTGATCTCTGACAAACAAACGGAAATTATAGGTGTTGATATAATGATAAAGGACGTGAAAATAAGAATTTACAATCTATATAGCCCTGCAGATAAGGATCTTACACTCTCAAACATGGAAATAACTGACACAAATTGCATTGTTGTCGGAGACTTTAATAGCCGTTCAGAAAGATGGGGATACCCAGATACTGACAAAAGAGGAGATGAAGTGGAGGACTGGGAAATAGACTCAAATCTCCATCTACTTAACAAAGCGGATGACACACCTGTCACGAATTGGCAGCCTTTACTTCCCAGAACAATTTTCGGTTCACTTTTGATGGGCCATGTAGAGGATCAACAGACGAACAAAACTGTTTTCTCTATATCCAAGGCTATACTGTCTTGACGTAAGCTTGCAAAACCTGCAAGTAAACAAACCACCAGGAATGGCTTTCTATTTGGGAAGTTAATTTGACACCAGTACCGGTCACCCCCAGATCAGTTTCACAGTCTTATCAATCCAGCCAGACGGGAGGGCAGACTCAGGGGACTGAATAGTAATTAAAACCAACCAGGTATGACGCAAGCAAACCTGGTTTACCAACAGAGTTGTAAACTGGCTGTTGACCATGAGAACCTAATTGTTCCCTTGACATGACACCTGATAAGAATAGCTAGGAAATCGCCCAACCGCGATGGATGACCCCATCTGGTAGAGACTAGAGGCGCAAGGTGTGAAATCACTGATAAGACTCAGTGGGCTAATAATTGTCAGACCCACAGGTGTGATGGCCAATTGCAGTGATAAGTGCAATTACCGTCCGGTGGAGATAAGAAGAATTTATGATGGGAATGCCAAGTAGATAATACGGTCTGCTTGACTCAGCTTAAATAAGGGTCCCTAGCCTGTTTTATGTTAGATTAAGTTTGACTTCAGAACAGGTGAGAAGAGAGAGTAAATGCAAATTTCTTAGTAACTAAGTATTTTAGGTGTATGTACTGAATTCCAGTCTATATCTGATCTAGGTTATTGCAAGAACTATCTTTGGCGTAGGTTACTTGAGTGTTCTTTCTAAGTTCTGTGTTCAATATCGTTGTGCTTCATGTATTACTCTTCTGAGAAGTAGAAACTTGTGAAAGGCATATCATTGTCTAAGTATACTTTTAGGTGTCTTGGTAGATGCTTGTCATTTCTTTGTACACTACCCTAGTTACTTTTGGTGTGTGCATTTTTGGTGTGTACAGAATATAGTCAACTGACTATTTATTTAATTCTTACAACAGCAGTAACTAAGTGTGATTAAACCGGGCAGCTCAGCAAATATGGCTGGTCTGTGTGGTAACTTCAATTAGACTTGTTGTATATCTCATTTTGTAGCTATACAATATTAGTACTCATTAATAATGCCTGATGCTATTATGTTGAGTATCATTAGATGTCCATCTTGAAGTAATATAATGTTTACGGATATGTTGGATGTATGTATGTGTAATTTCATAAACTAACTAGTGCATTATGCTATGATGTTAAAGTATCATAATATGTCTAGTTTAATCAATATGTTTATGTGTATTGGATGTTTGATATATTGATTTGTCATATGCAAACCTACCAATATGAAGTGTTATGCTATTGTCTGTGCATTGGCACATTGGCCAATGATTGTGTTGGAAGCAGAGGTGTAATGGTACAGACCTTACCCACAATTGGTATATGGTGCTAAACTTTCTCAGTGTATTGTGGGCGTGCGTCCACGGTAATGCATGGAAACCTGGCACAGCTACTGGTCACGGCTTGCACGCCCGGATGATCAGGCATTGTTATAATACCCTTACCGACCCTGTGAGCTGCTAAACTAACTTTGGACGGAGCGGCTGTACGACACAGAATTTCTGTATTAGCGACATGGACATGGGGCGGCAGAAATGTAATCATTACAGGCGTGTGAGACAATTGAAAAGCCCGTCCCAGACTAAAGACAGTAGGGAGAAGGAGGATGGTGAACGCAGTAGAGCTGGAAGATAAACTTGGCCAGACTGGTCATTGTATATGTTTGTGTTATGATATGTTTTAATTAGGATTGCGCTGATGTAGAACTGATATAACACATTCTTGACTTTCTTTCAAGCTCTCACAAGGAGCACCTATGTTATAGATCTCAAGAACGAGTTGAGCAAAAGCCTTTGCCCCGTTGGAATTACAAACGAGCAGATTGGGACAGATTTGCCATACTAACAGACAAATATTGTGAAAACATAAATACACGATATGGCAACATGAAGCAAATGGTGGAAAGTCTAAACAGAGCAATAATACAGGCGGCCACTGAGTCTATTCCAAGAGGAGCAAGGAAAAATTACAAACCATACTGGACTGAAGAACTACAATTTTTGGAGGACAAAGTTGAAGATGCTAGGAAGACCGCAGAGAGAGAACAAACAACTGAAGCGAACATCTCTCTCAAAGCCATCTCAGCAAAATATAAAAGAACAGTAAATCAAACAACAAGAGATTGTTGGAGGAAAAAAACAGAAAACCTGAATTTTGACAGGGATGGAAACAAACTATGGAAACTAGTGAAAGCCATGAACAATGAAGGACCTAGAAACAAACAAATAACAATTAAACAAGGAAATGCCTTGCTTACAGGAAAAAAGGCTGCAAATGCACTAATGGAACACTATGCCAGTGCAAACCACATTGATATTACAGCCGAACAGAAGAAAGCAATCAAAGATAAACAGATACATCATACATATACAGAGACAGCAGCAGAATATATGATGGCAAATCTAACAATGGAAGAAATGGAACAGGCAATGAATACCCTAAAAAAGAAGACATCACCAGGAAAGGATGGAATCACAAATGAAATGCTAATAGGACTAGGCACTAAGGCAAAAAAGAAACTACTAGCAGTCCTAAATTACAGCTGGAAGAGGGGAATAGTACCACAGGCATGGAAGGAAGCTATACTAATACCAGTCCCAAAGAAAGGAAAAGACCTGGAAGAACCAAATGGCTATCGACCTATCAGTCTTCTTAGCTGTGTAGGAAAATTAATGGAACGCATTATCAATGGCAGGCTAACATGGCATCTGGAAGAAAACCAACTCTTAACACCTCACCAAGCAGGATTCAGAAAGTACAGATCCACTGAAGATCAAATAACCTATATAGCTCAGGAAATAGAGGATGCCTTCCAAGAGAAAAAGCACACACTAGCGGTCTGGATAGATTTAGAAAAAGCATTTGATAAAGTATGGAAGGAAGGACTGAAAGTAAAACTGCAAAAAATGCATGTTTGCGGGAAAATGTACAAATGGATCAGCCACTACCTTGAGAACAGAACTGCCAGGACAAAAGTACAAGGACAAACCAGAAAAATGATGCTGTTGGAGCAAGGTGTCCCCCAAGGAGGAGTTCTTTCACCAACATTATTCCTAGCATATATAAACGACATCACGGAAAATTTTCCAGCCAGAGTACACACATCATCCTTTGCAGATGACCTAGCCATATGGACATCTGAAGAATATATTAGTACAGCTAACAGCAGAATACAGCAAGCCTTATTAGCGCTAGAGGACTGGTCAAAATCATGGCTAGTGAAGATAAGTGAGGAGAAAACAACATGCACAGTGTTCTCCCTCTCAACTAAAACTCAGCAACCTAAGCTGGTATTGAATGGAAAAATATTGCGCCATGAAGAAAATCCAAACTATCTAGGAGTCACCTTTGATCGTCGCCTGACATGGAAGACACAGGTTGAGAAAAATCGAACAAGAGCAAGGCAAAGAATGGCAATCATGAAAAAGCTTGCTGGTACAACATGGGGGGCAGATGAGAAAGTTCTCAAGAAGTTATATACTGGACGGGTGAGGCCAGTACTGGAATATGGCATTGCAGCTTGGGCAACAGCAGCTAAGTCAAACTTTAACAAAATAAGTAAGAGTCCAAAATCAAGGAATGCGAATCATAACTGGAAGCCTGAAGACAACGCCTATTAATGAATTAGAAAAGATCACTTGTTTACAACCAATGCAGGATAGAAGAGATAGCAGAGCCCAGCAACAAGCAGAAAAATTTAGAAGATTGACAGACCACCCTATGTACAAAAGATTTAATGGTTTTGG
The DNA here is from genome assembly GCA_963921405.1 of Cepaea hortensis. NCBI lineage: Eukaryota > Metazoa > Mollusca > Gastropoda > Stylommatophora > Helicidae > Cepaea > Cepaea hortensis. Next base: position 41,028,774 of record OY992884.1, on the reverse strand, counting down.
AAAGGGAAGACTGAAGCGTAGCAACTTTGTAAAAACTGCAAAACGAAGGATTAGGGCAGATCCTATACTTAACATATCAACAGTCAAGCCCATATACAATGCACACAAGTTCCCAGCTTGGAGACAGCAGCAACTGCCTGAGATGATAGAAAACATTCCTGGTATTGAGAAAAAGAACACTCAGCATGAAACCAAAAGAAGAGAAATAACCCTAAACTACATAAAAGAACATTACCCAAGCAGGAATTGGACCCATGCATATACAGATGGATCAGCCAAAAATTCAATAGAGAATGGAGGAGGAGGAATTCTCCTAAATTTAAAAAATGGAGTGAAAAAAAACACATTCAGTGGCAACTGGAAAATTTTCAAGTAACTTCAAAGCGGAGGTAGAGGCTCTGAAAACTGCAGCAGAAATGCTCCTGATGGAGGAAAATAAAGAGAAGCAAATAGCTATCTTCACAGATGCAAAGTCAGCTGTCTCAATACTGAAGAGCAATAACAGCACAGAACTAACTGACCTAAGAGCAGCACTCCATGGTCTATGCCAGAAATCCAAAAAAGTTGTGATACAGTGGATCCCATCACATTGCAGTATACCTGGAAACGAAGAGGCTGACAGGCTGGCAAAAGAGGGCGGACGACTACCACAGCCTGACATAGACATAACCTATAATGAGGCAAAGAGGTTGATAAAAAGCACTTATAGAACCAAATGGGAATCAGAGCATCCAGGCCATCAGAAGGATGATGCATATTACAAACTCGACCGAAGAGAACAAGTAGCAATCTTCAGACTCCGCACAGGACATAACAGGCTGAAATACCACTTGTTCAATAAACTAAAGATAGGAGATACCGATGAATGTAATTGTAGAACTGGAAAAATGACAGCAAAACATTTGCTGCAGGATTGCCCAACGTATGCAGAACAGAGAAAGATATTTTGGCCCACACCTGCTTCATTTGAGGACAAGCTCTATGGAGATATCAACAAGCTAAAGTTGACCGCAGCTTACTTTAACTACATACAGGTTGACATTTAAAGGTGCATGAAGACCCAGAGGCATGAAATGGAATATTGCTTGGATAGCAAATCCATTATGTGGAAAGTCCAAATCGAAAGCTTGCTGTGTGGGCTTCAAAAAAGGTGGAAAAGTGTCCTAGTGGCACGAAATGGAATATTGCTTGGATAGCAAATCCATTACGTGGAAAGTCTGAATCACAAGCCCATTGTGTGGGCTTCATAAAAGGTGGAAAAGTGTCCTAGTGGCATGAAATGGAATATTGCTTGGATAGCAAATCCATTATGTGGAAAGTCCGAATCAAAAGCCCACTGTGTGGGCTTCATAAAAGGTGGAAAAGTGTCCTAGTGGCACGAAATGGAATATTGCTTGGATAGCAAATCCATTACATGGAAAGTCCGAATCGAAAGCTCACTGTGTGGATGTCATCTGCAGACTGCATACTTCTGGTTTCCGGAAGAACAGCCTATGGTGAACGGAAGGCCCAATATACGGAAGTGAGGCTAAGCAGCCATGTGCAGGACGTGACGATTCCTTGGGTGAGCCCAGTACCAGAGCGCTATGTATCGGCTCTGCAAGTATGGAAGCCTCCTTGGATGGCGTGGAATGCCCATGGTCTGCCCCTGCCTTCCCTTGAGGGCTGACCAGGATCTTTGGCTGTTCAATATGGACCAGCTGGGATGGGGGATAACACCACAACAGTGAGAGTCAAACGTCCTAAGAAACCCCGGGGAAGGTTAACCCGGTCAACAAATGCCCGCAGAAGTCGGATGTGTCAGCCTAACGGCGCAAGAACGCAGCTCTGCTGTAAACAGGCACAACGCAATCACATCCGGGGAAAAAAACTCCGGATGAACGAAGAAGAAGAAGAAGAAGAAGAACCCCTACCTCTTTCAGTCAGAAGATTTCGCTTCATGCGTCTAAGGGATATAATTGCCACAATGACAAATGCACGAGTGTATGACAATCAGTCATCATCATGTGCCATGTCGATAAGCGTGGATGGTCAAGTTTCGCCATCTCACACCAGAGTGGTGGATCAGCTGTGTTTTTGTCTCAACCATGTCGTGTGTCAAGCTATACAGATACTTACATCTTTGCCTTATTGTAAAACACAACGTGCCATAGATACTACGGTTATAAGCATAACAATTATAGTAGGCTAACATCCCAGAGTTCCCTACACCGGTCAGTTGGACCGGTGATTTCTAATTCAGAAAGCAATGGGAACGTAAATTGCCTAGAAGATCAACCTGGTGTTGATTGCAGCGTTCTGCAAAGGAATGTAGTATTGTAATTAGTAGTAGTAGTAGTAGTAGTAGTAGTAGTAGTAGTAGTAGTAGTAGTAGTAGTAGTAGTAGTAGTAGTAGTAGTAGTAGTAGTAGTAGTAGTAGTAGTAGTAGTAAGATGGGGAGGAGGTGAAAGAAGAAGAAGAAGAAGAAGAAAAAGAAGAAGAAGAAGAAGAAGAAGAAGAAGAAGAAGAAGAAGAAGAAGAATGTGATCGACAAACACTGACATAGTAGTTGACGTAGTAGTAGTAGTGGTGGCTTTGGTAGTTGTAGTTGTAGTGGTTGTGGTAGTAGTAGTAGTAGTGGTGGTAGGAGTAGTAGTAATGATGGCAGTAGTAGTAGTAGTGGTGGTATTAATAGTAGTAGTAGTAGTGGTGATAATGGTAGTAGTAGTAGTAGTAGTGGTGGTGATGGTAGTAATAGTAGTAGTAGTAGTAGTAGTAGTAGTAGTAGTAGTAATAGTAGTAGTAGTAGTAGTAGTAGTAGTAGTGGTGATACTACCACGACTACGACTACTACTGCTACTACAACTACTTCTGCTGCTGCTGCTGCAGCTACTACTACTACTACTACTATACTACTACTACTACTACTACTACTACTACTACTACTACTACTACTACTACTACTACTACTACTACTGCTGCTGCTGCTGCTGCTACTACTACTACTACTACCACTATTTTGATTAAATGAGTTAAGTAATAAATAACCAAACTCATATTTTAATAGAATGAGATGGAGAATATGTGGAGGGAAAGAGCACAGCTTCAGGAGGTGACAAAAGATAGAAAGGTTTGGCACGGGATGGTTGGGAGAAGAAGAAGAAGAAGAAGAAGAAGAAGAAGAAGAAGAAGAAGAAGAAGAAGAAGAAGAAGAAGAAGAAGAAGAAGAAGAAGAAGAAGAAGAAGAAGAATGTGATCGACAAACACAAACGTTTGCAACAGTGTATTCCAAATAGGTAAATGTATATGTCGGTATTCCATCAATTGTCGACTATCATTGTTGACTATAATTGTGGGCTACTGCGAACTATGATTGTGGGCTATCTAATCTAGTTTGCCCATTGGTTAGTTATTGAACCATGGACGATGTGTGTTCAGGGAACGGATCTTGGTACAGTTTTATGTCCTATCAAATTCTAAGACCGACTTTAGTTAGGTATTTGATAGCGGTCGATAAATTATGTGTCCTTGTCCAAATTATAGAACTATATTAATGCGCGTGGACTCATTTGCCCCACCTTGAATCATAATTTTATTTGTCTATGGTGTTGACATAACAACGCCAGCAACGGAGAACAAAATGGAGGCACTGAAATTTGTATATAAGAAATCAAAACGCTACAGAAAATCGCACTTAGCTGCAGAAACACGTAATGAACGTGATGACCATCTCGAAAATAATACGCAAATACAAACGGGAAGAATCCCCACTTCTTCTTTCGTTGGCTTGAAATTTGTCTATAACTGCAAATGTGTCTTTTGTATAAATGTAAATGTCTTTGTTTTTAGTTCATTCAGTGATCCATAGAGTTTATCTTCCACTGTCGTCTCTCTAGGCCAGAAGGTTTGCCTAGATATATTATATTTTGTGCAGTCTTGGAGTATGTGATCTGCTGTCTGCGGCGCCAATCCACATGTACACATGGCTGATTCATCAATCTTGAATTGTGTATACATGTGGTTGTGTCCTGTTCTGAGGTGGAGAATAATGATTTGTTCTGGTCTGTCATAAGGTGTTAGTTGACTTGAGCAGTTTTTGGTGGCTTTCTGACTAATTTGATCATGCTTTTTTTTTTTTTTTGGTGGTGGACCTGGCTGATATAATGATTCGGCGGATACTGTCGAAGACACACGCTATCCCCACATCATGATTTGGGAGTGAAGGCTGATCAAGCACGAAGGTGCTGTTTTCTGAGAAATTAAGAGAGGATATAAAACCTATTCCTCTTGGGAACAGTTAGGAGAAACATTTTGGGATAACTGCAGCATCGGAGGAATGAGCATGTTTAGAATTTCCCGGTTTGCAGTGGTGTCGTTCGAAATAACGATACACGGGAATTATGTTTTCAATCGATCGCTTTCAACTTGAGCATAGTCAAGACACTTGCCACTACTAGTTAGCGCACTGGTATAATTTTACGTCAGGGGTTAGCTTTTCCATTTACCAGTAGCCAACGCTCTCCGATTTCTGAGGTACTTGTAATTTACGTCCCCGAGTCAAGGACGAGGAGTCAACATGTAAGTCTGAACGACCGACGCTCATACAAGTGTTAAAAGTCAACACAATGCGACCGGTCTGCTTCCAATGCGCCAGTAGATGGTGTCAAACGCAGCACGTGGGACTGCGAACCGCCTTCGCTATCCATTTACCACAGACATCGGTATGGCTAGGAAGCCTGAGTCCGAAGAAAATATGGTGTAGGTGAACGTTGTGACGTGTTGTTTGTCCATCAAGAATGATGATAACCATTCATTTCATCCAGTGGGGTTGAAAGTGAGTTCTAAGATGGCTGATAAGGCTCAAAATGTTCTTTGACAATGTGATGCAGAGGTTTTTCTTTCCAGCCTTTTCCTCACATGTTGTGACATACATCTTTATCAACGAACAAGTATAGACAACAATATAAAACATACAATTCATTGGCTTTTTACTATTTTTCAAAACACTGGTAAGCATTCTTGTGTTTAATCTGTCGTTTTATGTTGTTGTTTGTTTTACATTATTTTTGTTTTGTTTTTCTTGTTCGTTCATTTTGACTGGGGTGGAAACGTTGGCCTGTAATGCATGAGTCAAATTCTGTGTCTTTACAAGGACAGAGTTCTTCTCGTCAAATGCAACGAGAAAACGAGAGTTGAAGTCCTACAATAGAGCCTGTACAGTTTGTATGGATGTAAAACGTGGACAATGAGTAGGCAAGCTGGAAAAAAAACAAAAAACAACTAATAGCAGTGGAAATTTGGTTTCTGAGGAAACTGCAAAGAATATCATCGACAGACAGAAAAACCAACTTGCAAGTCTTACAAGTAACAAATGAAAACAGTAAACGCATTAAAGAAATAATACGCAGACTGTCAACATTTATTAGATTTTTTTTTTTTTTTTGCGCTCGCTCGCTTTAACCTCATGCATAGTCCATACACACTATTTTGTAGTAGTTATGGACTGAATTTTGCGCGTGAATTAGCTTTCTCTAATAACAGTGCCCCTCGCCATCAGGCGAACCCACTCTGACTTCAGAGGTATTTGTTAGATATGTTAGGAGAAGAAATCAACTAGACAGCTTGGTGTCAACTGGCAAGATTGAGGGGAAAAGAACAAAAGGAAGGCAGAGAAATAAATATCTAGATGGCTTAGCCACATTGCATGGTCGGGACAAGAACACAGAGCTGATCCACGACTCTGGTGATCGTGATAGATGGCGAAACATGATTCATTCTCTCCTCCCCCGTCCTTTTTACGCTTGTCAGCTTGGCACATAATGAGTCTCATCTCGACATTCACCCAACCCCTTTTCTGGATACCAGTGTGTAAGTTTGTATGGGCATCCATTTGTAAGTATGAATATTAAGTTTTCTTCTAAACCGTTAGCCATTATCGTAGTATAGTTATGTTTTCTAGAACTTTGAATACTCCTAATCTTTTATCACACGGAGGGAGCGTAAACATTAATAACAAAATAACCACTGTATACCTACCACCCAAGTCAAGGTTGCGCACTCTGGCGCCTACTTACTTGGGATTCCCCATTTCGTCCCATTTCAGAGTGTAACAATCGGCAGGCGGGCAGGCTAGTTGGCGCCCATTCAATTTAGCGCCTGCAAAACGTCCCACGTATATAATCAAATTAACTCTTGTTATACTCAAAACATTAACGTTATGGACGAAAATTCCTGTCAGATTATGAGGCCAAGTCGGCCACATGAGGCTGAGGCTGAGATAGCCCCTAATTATACTTTCTCTGATTAGGTTAAACGGGATATGCGGTAATTGAGACATGAGTGGATGAATGGTTATACTCAAAGGTAATTTTAAGGAGCTCGCAGGTCAACCTCGTATTTGCAACCGCGGTGACGAGATGATTTAGTACTAGACAAAGTTCAAAACAATGTATTCCCATCGTGAATTTAAACACATAAGCTACAAACAATAATACATTCCAGTGTGAGCGTCTAGCAGCTTACATAGGAAGAACGAAAAGGCAATTAACAAATCGAGTAGTCGAACATATACCCATGTGGATGGAGAAGACAGTTAATTAGTCTTCAGGAATCACTATGCAGTAGGAAGGCTATAAAACGGCCTCCTTGTCGATTTATCAACGGCTCTTAAACTATTCCCCGCTCCGTGGCGAAGGCGTTACGGGCTCAGGTCGTAATCACACATACCCACGTCCGAAACACAACTGCTGGCGATTTGGCAGCAGACCGCCTTGCGTTGGTTTTTTTAAAATCGAATTAGTATGGCCGCCGGTCGTTCAGAAAGCAGTGGCAAACTACTGAACGTAAACTTGTCAAGATATAACAAACTGCCAAACATTGCTGGTGGATGGCTGCGACGTCCTGTAAAGGTTATGCAACTGACTAAACATAAACTATTGCCATAACATGAACACAGAAAAAAACGTTTGGTATACTGTATTCCCCTGGGAAGGTTAACCAGGTCAACAAACACCCGCAGAAGTCGGATGTGTCGGCCTAAGGGCGCAAAACTTGGCACAACTCAAAGGCATGTGAAAAAAAACAAAAAACATTCCGGATGAACGCGGAAGAAGAAGAAGTATACTGTATTCGACGATGAACAAACGATAGGTCAAATATAGCGAGGCGTGAGCAGTTCAGCGCTTCCAGCCGGTTTTATGCATACAGGAAGAGTTCATGTTAAATTTGAAATTAACTGGGATAACAAATGCTACACTTTGGAACATTATCTGTGGTAATGTGTTTTAATTTTTCAGGTAAAATATTTATTTATTTATTCACTTCAGTATGCACCTGACGAGATACAGCGACATATGCCAGGCAATAAATTGTGCAAATTTTGTGTGTGGCATCTGTATTTAAACCAGACAAAGTATTGGACTCCTATAATGTTAAAAAGAATATTTTCAAGAAATGTTACAGAGGAACCTTTTGTCACCATTCTCACCCCTGATCTTTGGGCAGTTGATTGGGTGTCCCCGATCTTTGGGCAGTAGATCGGGTGCCCGTGATATTAAGACAGTGCATCGTATCCTCCAGATCGCTGTGCAGTTGATCAAACGCCCCTCATCCTTCTGCGGTGGATCGGATTCCCCTTATCTGTTTTTACGCAGTGGATCGGATTTCCCTGATCGCTAGGCAATTCTTCGAGTGCCCACAAACCTTGAGCATTTAATCAGATGCCTCAGATTTCCAGACAGTATGTACGGATGCCTCTGATCTCTGAGCAGGGAATCTGCTTGTCTCTAATATTTGCACAATGGGTTAAATGGCTATGCTCTCTGGGCAATGGACAGGATGTCCCTGCTGTCTGGGCAATTGCATAAATGTTCTTGCGCGCTGAGCAATGGGAGAGGTGTCCCTGCTCTCTGGGCAATGGATCAGAGGCCTGGTCATCTTGGAAATTAGCGACATGTAGGGACTCGCTCAGATACCGCGAGTACTTCAAAAATTCTTCGCCAGCTGAAAGTCTGAATGAGATGCGAAGAATGAGCGAGTGCTTTCTCTACAAAGAACCTGTAGGTAATGGAAACATGGCAGCTTCATTATGACAACGCCGCCTCCCTTCCTTGCTTCTGGTTCAGACTTTCTTTGCCAAATATTATATTTCTCTGGATCATCTGGCTCCCTACTCATCCAATACGGCTCCTTGCGATTTTAACTGTTCCCTGAGCTCAATAAGTCGCTGATAGGGACCCCGGTGTTAATTAAGAGAGGACATTATCTGAGGAAGTAGGCATCATGATGTGACCGTTTGGAGGAGTGTGTACATTTCCAAGGAGAGCACTGTGTAGGGAATGAGGCGTTTCAGACCTTTAAGTGAGTAATTGTACATTTCCAGGCTAAAGGTACAATATCTTTTCAATATAGTTCGTATACAAATATTATACGTTGTTATTTCACCAACGATATGCACAAATCCTTTTCTATAACGTGGATTCGAACCCGCGTCCCACATGTTTACCACCGACGTCCATAAGCAGTCAGCCACACACTCCGTTCTGTGATTTCCTTTCTGCTGTTCACAAGAAGAACGCGTGTACCTTAACAGGCACAACATGCGCATAGAAGCAATGGAAACCAACGCCCGCCCGGGCAACGCCTTCTTTGTCAACACAGAAACATAAATGTTTGAATTGCTGCCTACAACATACATGTCTGTCGCCTGGGGTAAGGGTTTAACAACCGGTCAGAAAAGTGTGCCTTGGTTTACAAAAGTGCAGCCCGTACAAAGTACACCTTCTGGTATACGTGGATGAGGAATGTGAATTGTAGCAGGCGGTGTCCTTGCACGGGGCGTGAGATTAAATTGGAGGACGGGGAGAAATAGCAGATGGGTGAATTAGCTTCGGGAGATCTAACGTTTTCTGTTCGTGCTCTTGTTAAATTATAAAGGTAGACGTCTGGTTGGCTGGTGTCTTGACAGGGTATTCAACAGATCCAGTGCTAAACAAGTTTGTCCAAACAAAATTGGAAGGCGGAAAATCGGAAGTAGTGGTGCGTCACAGTTAAGAATTAAAAGGTTTTTTTTTTTTTACTATTGCAGCAGACATGTTATATTATAACACAATGGCAACATTCCGGCGTTATATAAGCCCATGGCAGATACGGGAAGTCGCTTAAGACGATTGATCATTTAATGGCACTTAATCAGTTTAGGGAATCAGAGAATGGTACCACTTTAACTTGCCATACAAGAGGATCACAGGTAGAAACAGCAGGTGATGACTGGTTACGTAGGGAGTCAAGTAATATGTGAGTGTGATATAAACGTAAGGGGTCAAGTAATATGCGAGCGTGATATAAACGTAAGGGGTCAAGTAATATGCGAATTTTAGCTTCTATTTTTATGTATACTGTGTAGGGGCGGGGATCGGGGGGATTTATAGGGAGAAAATACGAAAAAGGGGGGAATGACATTTTGAACATTTGGTGAAGGGGTGCATGGGCCAAAAAAGGTTGAGAACCACTGTTGTAAGTTATTCCCTTGTCTATGAACAAAGTTTCATGTCGGTGGTTCCACTTCTATTCCCAAACTTTATTCCTTTGTCTATAACGAAGCATCATCGATAGTATTCTCTTTTCTTAAGCTTCAACAAACCAACGCCTATGATATTTTTATCATAAAACTAAAGCAACCATGACACAGAAACTAACACTTTATTTTATGTTTTCAAAGGCAAAGGTAATTAAGATTCCATGTTACACAGTCCCATAAGGACGCGAGTTCTTAGACCTTCTTATATAACTAGGCCGCGGTTTAATCAGATGAGCTGATAATGTCTCAGTGCAGCCTTTCCTTAACAGGACTTTCTGGCAACTATTCAGTATCCATTTTAAGAGGGTCGGTTTAAGAGTACGGCTGGTAGCTAACGTATTTGCCGAGGTATAGTTGACACTGCTTTCGTGTCTTAGTAAGCATTTGTGCTAACGAACGATTTTTTTTTTTGCATATCCTTTACAGAACATCGCTGTCAACACCAGCATCTTTCAGCTGTATGTTGATTTCTTGGCAAGATTACGCTCAGTAGTTTGCCATTGATTTCTGAGCGGCCGGCTCATATACCCCGTAAGTTACCGATGCGATTCGAACCACTGCTGATTCTCACCGTCATCACGTTACCGACGAGAGTATACGAGACTCATTCATAATCACAAACAAACATTTACTCATACATACTCTCTCTCTCTCTCTCTCTCTCTCTCTCTCTCTCTCTCTCTCTCTCTCTCTCTCTTACGCCCATATATCCTCATTCACAACTAAAGCAAAGCACACATATATGATATTCACCCCGCCTCACACACACAAACCACTTTATCAACACATAATCAACAAATATAGACCAAACAAGAAACAAGAAAGCGTGCAGCGGCGTTGTTGAGTGTCTAACCAAAACTAAAGGAAAAGCACTTCACCAGACAGAGACAGAAGAGACGCCAGCATAACTAAACTGAGGCATACGACTGTATGACGCCGAGCGATAAAAATATTGTTACATAAATAAACACACGTAGTGTTGTTTGGCACTCACAGAAGGCGAAGAAAGAAGTAGAGACTAGAGGACGCACTAGACAACATAAAACCGACCGGGATTCGAACCTGTCACCTCCAAATGACCACAGCGCCTCGCTGCAGGAACAAGTGTATTTCGACGCATGACCAACTAGACACTCCAAAAACAAGTGTCTTCATTAGTCATGTCTATCATACACATGAACTTACAACTATGGAATACGGACAGAATTCGTATCAACCCATTGAGATAGCACCATAGGTTTCATAATTTATATTAAACCAGCATAGGTCAAATAATAAACACACTAACACAACAGACCGTAAATGCTGTGTCCAGTATATTAACAAACATTTAAAGAAGAGAAATAATTGGTCGGTTCTAATGCTGTATGAAATTAAATCAATTTTACAGCGGCGTGCTAGACCCATGAGTTCTCCAAGCGGTGAGCTCAAGACTCGTGTGCTGTCCACCTACAAACATTGCGCACAATTGCTTCGACTATCTAGCAGTCTTGTATGGTGTACAGAGTGGTGCCCTCGCCAGGCTTCGTCACATAGGAGACCATGATTAATTCTCCCTTCGTTCGCCAGACTAGTGTCTGCTTATTTACCCTCATCTATTCCACAAAGGCCAGTCTCCCCGGCGAAGGCATTAACGACTTTTTCCGTAATCGCGCATATCCACATGAGGAACGCTGCTGCGCGAGATTCGGTAGCGGATCGCCTCGCGTTGGTTACTTACGGGGGTATGTGAGCCAGTTGCTCAGAAAGCAACGGCAAACTACTGAGCGCAATCTTGCCAAGACATCAACAGCAGCTGAAAAATGCTGGTGCTGACTGACTGCAATGTCCTGTAAAGGATATGTGAAACAAAAAATCCACAAAGGCGTTATTTACTGCTGTTCAAACGAGACTTTTGATCAAGTTCAGTTATAACTTATTGTAATATTAATAAAATTAGTGGAAATGCAGTAAAGCTGTGGAGATGTAAACAATATAAAACAACACAAAGTAATGCAGCTTTACATAACAAAATTACGAACAATACTAGGACGTTGCGGCGACTGGCCTTCACCAGCAAACAAATACATACACAAAACACAAACTATAATCACGGAGAAGACCCTCCGGCGATTACATAAAGACATAAGAACGGGATCAGGAGAATAAAAAAGATGAAAACAAATGAGAATAATGAAGAGAACATGAAAAAAAAAAATTGCTACTTATCTCAAAATCCCAGGCTGTGCTACTAATTATATATACTGACTTATCATAAGTGATTGGGACATAAAAAATTGTACTCTAAACAGATTCTGTGCCAAACAAAATTAGGTTTGGACCAAACAAAAATGGATGGCTGGAACTGGGAAGTAGGTGTGCGTCACAGCTGTGAATGAAAAGTTCTTAATATGGTAACAGATATGTTGTATTATAATGCAATGACAACATTTCTGCGATATATAAATCCATGGCAGATACAGGAAGTCGCTTAACACGATTGAGCATCCAATGGCACTTAATCAGTTAAGTTCTTTGGAGGTCGACTAAGATGGGTTTGATTTTATCGGAGTGGTGTTGGTGAAGAGATCACGCCTCATGCGATCTCCGATGTCATGAAACAAATCGTGAGTTGATTCCCATCCGTGCCATGACACAAGACTGTCAAGAATCTTCTCACTCTGTCTTCCTCTATCTCTCTTTCCTCAAATCTTTCTGGTTGTCACAACATGTTTCAGTTTTTGTCTGCTCATAATGTGACCAAACAACGAAGACTGCCTCTGTCTGATGTTAGTGATAAGTTGTCTTTGCGACTCAGCTTCTCTTAACACGTCCTGATTGCTCATTTTGTTATAGACAGCTGTTACTAAACCTCATTTTGTCCCAGATATTTTTAATCTAAATTAAGTCTAAACAAGATAGAACGTCTTCATCAGCTCACAAAGCAAACATAAACGAATCCAATTGCATTAAAGAAAGAAAGAAAGAAAGAAAGAAAGAAAGAAAGAAAGAAAGAAAATTCACCGATATACCTGGACAAGGGCTCGAAATCAGCCACAAGCTCAATTGGAAGCAAATCACTTTACGTTGATTTCTATGATATGAATGACGGACTTTCAGAAAGCAATGGCAACTACTGAATGTAAAATTGTCTATTAAATCACAAACTTCTAATAAATTATGAAGTTGACTGCAACGTCCTGTATAGGACACGCAACCCAAAAAAAAATATTTTTTGATATCTATATTTATAAAACAAAGTGTATGTATGTAAATATGTATGTATATATGTATGTATGTAAATATGTATGTCCTTTATTTGTTCGCGAACGGCCCATCCGATTGAGATGAAATTTTCTACACGCCTTCCTTTCATTCCAGAGCTGTCAACTGTCATAGTTTTTTTTTCTTCTTCCTCCTCCTCCCTCCTCCCCCTCCCAAAATACGTACGTAAATATATGATGATGATGATGAAAGAATCCCCGAACCAAAACGCTAGGGAAAGGGAAGAAAATGACGTGACTACACAGAATCGTCACACGGCAATCATCATCATGAAGTGCCGTGCCGGCTGGCGTAGGCGTTCATGGCTCTCCGTAGATCTCAGTCTTTGGTTTTTTGGATCAACTCTGCTGCTGATATTCCTCCATGCCACGGCAATATCAATAACAATTCATCTTTTTATGTGTAAGGACGTTATCTACAGTCGTGTAGAAGGGAAGAACTAGACGAGTATGAATTCGGAATGGCGAACTCTCTCCCCCTCTCTTCTCCTCCCTCTACCTCCTCCCTCCACCCTTCTCCTCTTCCTCCTCCCTCTCATCCCTCTCCCTCCTAGCTCCTCCTTCTCCCTCTTCCTTCTCCCTCTTCCTCTCCCCTACTCCTCCATCCTCCTCCCTCCTACTCCCTCCGCCTCCTCCCCCCTCCTCCCTCATCTTCCCTCCTCCTCCCTCTCCCTCCTCATCCTCCTCCTCCTGCCTCCCTCCTCATCCTCCTGCCTCCTTCTCCCTCATCATCCTCCCTCCTCCTTCTCCCTTCTTCTCCCTCTTCCCTCTTCCTCCTCCTACCTCCTCCCTCCTCCTCCTCCCTCCACCCTCCTCCTCCCTTCTCCTCCTCTTCCTCCTCCCTTTCCTTCCTCCTCCTCCTCCCTCTACCTCCTCCTCCCCCTACCTCTTTCCTCCTCCCTCCTCCTCCCCTTCCACCTCTCTTTCCTTCCTCCCCTCCTCATTCTCCCTCCTTCCTCTCCCTCCTTCCTCCTCCTCCTTCCTTCTTCTCCCTCCTCCTCCTCCCTCCTCCCCCTCCTCCTTCCTCCTCCTCCCTCTCCTCCTCCTCACTCCTCCTCCTATCTCCTCCTCCCTCTACCTCCTCCCTCCTCCTCCCTTCACATTCCTCCTCCTCCCTCTTCCTCCTCCTCCCTCCTCCTCATCCCTCCTCCTCCCTCCTCCTCATCCCTCCTCCTCCTTCTCCTCCTCCCTCCTCCTCCTCCCTCTACCTCCTCCTCCCTTCACATTCCTCCTCCTCCCTCTTCCTCCTCCTCCCTCCTCCTCCTCATCCCTCCTTCTCCCTCCTCCTCCTTCTTCCTCCCTCCTCCTCCTCCTCCCCTCCTCCTTCCTCCTCCTCCCTCTCCTCCTCCTCACTCCTAATCCTCCCTCCTCCTCATTCTACCTCCTCCCTCCTCCTCCCTTCACATTCCTCCTCCTCCCTCTTCCTCCTCCTCCCTCCTCCTCCTCCCTCCTCCTCCCTCCTCCTCCTCCCTCTCCTCCTCATCACTCCTCCTCCCTCCTCCTCCTTCTTCCTCCCTCCTCTTCCCTCCTTCCCCTCCTCCTTCCTCCTCCTCCCTCTCCGCCTCCTCCCTCCTCCTCCTCCCTCCTCCTCCTCCCTCCTCCTCCCTCTACCTCCTCCTCCTCCCTCCTCCTCCCTCTACCTCCTCCCCCCTTCACATTCCTCCTCCTCCCTCTTCCTCCTCCTCCCTCCTCCTCCTCATCTCTCCTTCTCCCTCCTCCTCCTTCTTCCTCCCTCCTCCTCCTCCTCCCTCCTCCCCTCCTCCTTCCTCCTCCTCCTCTCCTCCTCCTCACTCCTCCTCCTCCCTCCTCCTCATTCTACCTCCTCCCTCCTCCTCCCTTCACATTCCTCCTCCTCCCTCTTCCTCCTCCTCCCTCCTCCTCCTCCCTCCTCCTCCCTCCTCCTCCTCCCTCCTCCTCATCACTCTCCTCCCTCCTCCTCCTTCTTCCTCCCTCCTCTTCCCTCCTCCCCCTCCTTCCTCCTCCTCCCTCTCCTCCTCCTCCCTCCTCCTCCTCCCTCCTCCTCCTCCCTCCTCCTCCCTCTACCTCCTCCTCCTCCCTCCCCTCCCTCTACCTCCTCCCCCCTCCTCCCTTCACATTCCTCATCCTCCCTCTTCCTCCTCCTCCCTCCTCCTCTCTCCGCCTCCCTCCTCCTCCTCCTCCCTCTACCTCCTCCCTCCTCCTCCCTTCACATTCCTCCTCCTCCCTCCTCCTCCTCCCCTCCTCCTCTTCCCTCCTCCTCCCCCTCCTTCTCCTCCTTCTCCCTCCTCCTTCTCCTTCTTCCTCCTCCCTCTTCCTTCTCCCTCCGCCTCCTCCCTCCTCCTACTCTCTCCTCCTCCCTCTCCTCCTCCTGCATGGGCGAAATAGAGAACACACTGAACCGTTCAACAGGGATTCATTGTCAAAGAAATGTGGTTATTAAGACAAACGAAAGTGAGGGAAATGAAATACTTTGGGCGTGTAGAGTCTGGAAAAGATGTATATGGAGGGAGGACTAACGAGTAAGCGGACAAGAGGAAAACCCAACATGGATGGGTATATCTTATATATAAAAGGCGATCTCCGTCCGTCTGTCTGTCTGTCTATATGTCCCTAATGCGCTCGCGAACGGCCCATCCCATTGAGATGAAATTTTTTACACGTCATCCTTTCATTCCAGCGCAGCCCACTGTCATATTTTTTTAGTATGAAATCGGCTGCTTACCCAAAATTATTTCATTTTTCATTATAATTTCATATATTTCAGGGGACTTAACTCTGTAAAAGTTATTTCAAGGGGCATAACTTTTCTGTATAACTTATAGTCATATTGTGGCATCGTTTTCAAAGATTTATAAACTCTTTGTCCATAGTTATGTACCGGCATATGAGTTATAATAAATAATGATACAATCTGTAAGGCATTTTCAAAGTTTTCATAAAAAATAATGCATAATGCATAGCATTGTAACTCATCTTTTTTTGCTTAAAGAATGAATAAATAATAGTTACCTTATCTCTATCAAGTTTGAAGATTTTATATTTCTTTACACTGTCGCCAACTCTAAGAAGACATGGAACAACCTCAGCCATTATTAAATCTACAGGCATATGCGTTATATTCCTCCTCCTCCTCCTCTCCCCTCCTCCACCTCCTACCCTCTTCCTCTTCTCCTCCCCCTCCTCCCTCTCCCTCCTCCATCCTCCTCTTCTCTCTTTCTCCTCCTCCTCCCTCCTCCTCCCTCTTCCTCCTCCCAGCTCCTACTCCTCCTTTTTCTTCTTCTTCTGCTGCTGCTGCCGCTGCTCCATTTACCCAAGTTAATATATTACCAAGTTGGTCTTCGTTTATCTAAGGTTGTTCTAACTGCAACCAATAAATGATTAGACAGACAGACAGACAGACAGACAGACAGACAGACAGACAGACAGACAGACAGACAGACAGACAGACAGTCGGGAACGGGAACTTATATGACTACTCATATGAATTAAATGAGATGCTCCCCATCAGGGAGATGCTCCCCATCAGCTGGGCGAAGCCGGGCCGGGTCAGACAGACAGACAGACAGACAGACAGACAGACAGACAGACAGACAGACAGTCGGGAACGGGAACTTATATGACTACTCATATGAATTAAATGAGATGCTCCCCATCAGGGAGATGCTCCCCATCAGCTGGGCGAAGCCGGGCCGGGTCAGACAGACAGACAGACAGACAGACAGACAGACAGACAGTCGGTAACGGAAACGGGAACTTATATGACTACTTATATGAATTAAATGAGATGCTCCCCACCAGGGACTGGGCGAAACCGGGCAGGGTCAGGCAGACAGATAGACAAACAGATAGACAGACAGATAGACAGTCGGGAACGGGAACTTATATGACTACTTATATGAATTAAATGAGATGCTCCACACCAGGAGCTGGGCAATGCCGGGCCGGGTCAGACAGACAGACAGACAGACAGACAGACAGACAGACAGACAGACAGTCGGTAACGGGAACGGGGACTTATATGACTACTTATATGAATTAAATGAGATGCTCCCCACCAAGGACTGGGCGAAGCCGGGCCGGGTCAGCTAGTTGTATTATAAGTGTCGTTTTGTTTTTGTGTGCTGATGAAGGCTTTCTAGCAGCAAATGTCTATTATCACTTTCGAATGCCCGCAGAAGTTGGATGTGTCGGCCTAACGGCGCAAGAACGCAGCTCTGCTGTAAACAGGCACAACGCAATCACGTCCGAAAAAAAAAAAAAAATCCGGATGAACTCAAAAGAAGAAGACTTTCGAATGTGTTGTTTTAATTTTAGCAAAGCGCAGGCCGCCCTGTGAAAAGGGACCGAGTCATTTGGGATTAAAACCCCGGGGCAATGATGTCGATTCTTTCGACTTTTAAAAAATATGTTCAATGTATTTGTTTACAGCTTGACTGCCGTTCAACTCACTTCACTTTGTGCTGACTCCAAAAATAACGTTATTTATAATAGTGCTGTTGACAAAAATTGACCCTTAACGTTTTTTGGATTTCCCCCAATCATTACTTCCTTATTGCCGCTACATTTGTGCGTCTCGCATATGTTGTACTTTTGACTTTCTTTACACGCGTTTTCCCCTTTTTCATACAAGGCACTTATATACTTGCACTTGCAGTTTGATACTTTATAAAGTAGCATTCTGAACGTTATCGACTATCCTACACGATTTTCTGTATTCACTTGCAGTATAATTTATTCAGAAACAAGCAACGCCTTATCCCGGCAGCTGTGTTGCTATTTGAATATGAAGAATAGAACAAACAAAGCGAACAAGCTTGAAGCAGAGAAACATGCTGCGGGGATATCGATACGTATAGAACGTTACGCATTCGTTACAATGAAGAGAGATTACACACGGTGTGCCGTGTGGGTGAAAGAAATGCTATGTTGGATTTGTCGGATAGATAAGAAGGTTCATTGTGGCAGGAATTTTCAGTAAAATGGTTGAAATTTACAATGAACGCATGGAATAAATTAGTAAGCATTTGGAAGCAACAGAGATGTGGTTCCTCAGACGAATGTTGCGAATTCCTTGGACTGCCAGTGTAGCTAACGACGACTGCCCGAAAGAGGCTAATGAAACTAGAACTGTATATACAACAACAAAAAAGAGACACACAGCTTTCTTTGGTATAATATTATAATTACTGGAAAAAATTGTTTTGAAGTGCAACATAGAATCTGTACTTTTGTATGGATGTGAAACGTGGACAATGAGCAGATTAGCTGAAAAAACATCCAATGGCAGTGGAAATGTGGTTTCTGAGGAAAATACAAAGAATACCATGAACAGACAGAAAAACCAATGACCAAGTCCTACAGGAAACAAATGAACACAGTAAACCGATTAGAGAAATTAGACTTCGGCAATCAAGATTTTATTTGGACACGTTATGAGAAGAAATAAACTAGAAAACTTGGTGACAATTGGCAAGACTGAGTGGAAAAGAACAAGGGGAAGGCAGAGATGTAAGGAACTGAACGGCTTGGCGACGTTACATGGTCGAGACAAGAACACAGAGCTGATCCACGACTCTAGTGATCGTGTGCGATAGTGAAGCATGACGGCCCACGCTTACCGACATGGCATATGATGATGATGATTTTTCAGCTTGAACGATTTATCTTATTGCTTTAGTTTATGCAGGTAAATGTCAGCCTAAGTCCAAAGAGATTTATCCGATTGCTTTAGTCTATGTAGGTAAATGTCGGCCTAAGTTCAACACCCATGTAGTGGTGAGGACGTGTAGCGAGGACCGCACTCCGCAGCAGTGGCCAAGTGAGGGGTCGAGGAACTTAGTCAAGTAATCCAGAGGAAGAGCCGGCTCTGTGTTCTTGTCTCAGGAGAAGGAGAAGAAAGAAGTAAAGACTAGAGGACGCATTAGAGTGCGTCTCCTTCTGTGAGCGCCAAACAAGACTACGTGTGTTTATTTATGTAACTGATTCAGTTTCAAACAAGACTACGTGTGTTTTTTGTAACTGTTTCAGTGGCCTCAACTGGTTCCCAAATCTATCTCCTGTGTAATACGTGTACAGCATTAGAACCGACCAATCATTTCTCTTCTTTAAATGTTTGTTAATATACTGGACACAGCATTTACGGTCCGATGTGTTTGTGTGTTTGTTATTTGACCTTTTTTTTTTTAAAGTTGCGTATCCCTTACGGGACGTTGCAGTCAACACCAGCATTTTTCGGCTGTTGTTAATTTACTAGGCAAGTGTTACGCTCAGTAGTTTGCCATTGCTTTCTGAACGACCGGCTCCCAAACCAGCACGTTATAACACAACGCGACACGGTCTGCTGCACAAATTGGTTGCAACTGAGCTTCAAACGCCTGGTACCCGGCTCACGAACCGCGTTCGCAAGCCTTAGCCACGGAGATGACTAAAAATTAAGTTGCATGTCCTTCACAGGATGTAGCAGTAAACCCCATCATTTTCGCTGTTCGTGATTCCTGGGCAAATTTACCTTCAGTAGTTTGCCATTGCTTTCTGAACGACTGGCTCCTATACCTTTTTCGAAAAAACCCGCACCGCTGTGTTTCGAACCCGGGTATACGGGCTTACAAACCGCGTTCTCAAGCCCTTAGCCACAGAGACCTATGCTGGTGTAATTAATATAAATTATGAGATCTATGGTGCTGTCTCAATGGGTTGATACGAATTCTGTCCGTATTCCATAGTTGTAGGTTCATGTGTATGATAGACATGACTAATGAAGACACTTTTTTTTTGAGTGTCTAGTTGGTCATGCGTCGAAGTACACTTACTTGTTCCTGCAGCGAGGCGCTGTCGCCATTTGAAGGTGACAGGTTCGAATCCTGGTCGGTAACTATAGATAGCTTTCAAATTTTATGTTGGCAAGTGCGTCCTCTAGTCTTCACTTCTTTCCTCTCACTTCTGTGAGTGCCAAACAATACTACGTGTGTTTATATATGTAACTGTTTCAGTGGCCTCAACTGGTTCCCAAATTGATCACCAAATGAAAACAGAAGTTGAGGCCGACTATGTTAAACGAGGGACAGAGGTAATAGTAATACTAGTAGAGTTCACGGGAGTCTCGATATACGAAGCACATAGACGGGCACCCTCCTGTTGTTTATGCTTCACATGGACATGGCAAGATACAAGAGGAACAAACAATATGAAATAAGATTGTGAAATATACTTGTTAGCCTGCACTTTAAATCAAAATATTGTTTCTCGCTGGCAACTATTTTGTAGACAAACGAACTGACTTCGTGAATTTCAGCATTATTATTTTTCACTTCTTCATGTACGATCTTGAGCAGAATCTTCTTAAAACGATACATAAGAATTATAATTATTGTTCTGAAGTTTGAACTTTTACTTTTTTGGCAATGACATAAATATAATTGTTGTCAGGTCATGTAGGCTGCAATCTGTTTGGCAAATGTACAATTCCACTAGTTTGTCAATTCACAATTCTGTTAACTTGTCAATTCACAGCTCCTTCAACACTTACCTTGTTATTTCACATGTCTATTGACTTGTCAAGTCATAGTTCTGTTAACTTGTCAATTCGCAGTTCTATTAACTTGTCAATTCACAGTTCTATTAACTATTAACTTTTAAATTCACAGTTCTTTCAACAGTTAACTTGTCAATTCACAGTTCTGTTAAATTGTCAATTCACAGCTCTGCTAACTTGTAAATTCACACTTCTTTTGACAGTTAACTTGTCAATTCACGCCTATTGACATGACAATTCACAGTTTTGTCAACTTGTTAATTCACACTTCTGTTAACTAACATTTTACCAGATCTCAACAGACAACACCATCCACCCTTTGTTATCTCTTTCAGCTCCCTCCATACCATTCATCTCTGTCTCAGATTCATATCTCCATGTTTCTCCAGGTCTCCCCATATTTCGTTTGCCCTGTGGGTTATAGACAAGACACTGTCTATCTAGGTATATTATTTTCAGTGTATTTCTTAGCGTGTGTCCCACCCTGTGCCAGAGTCCCTAACCCCACATCCCGATTCACTAGTGATTGTTTAGTTCTCTCCATAATCTCTACATCGTTGATTCTGTCAACAACAACAACAGCAACAGCAACAACAACAAAGAAAGAAAGAAAGAAACAATACCATAGCAGGATCCTGCTGTAGGTACATGTAGTGTCAGAACCATGACCCCGGGAAGGTTAACCCGGTCAACAAATGCCCGCAGAAGTCGGATGTGTCGGCCTAACGGCGCAAGAAAGCAGCTCTGCTGTAAACAGGCACAACGCAATCACGATCGGTTAAAAAAAAAAAAAACTCAGGATGAACGCAGAAGAAGAAGAACTATGACATTTTTATAGGTCTGAATGCACAGAAAAACAGGAGGCTCAACTCCCTCCCGTAGTGAACAGCGAGTGCATACACTGAACCCCCGTCTGACCTAGGACATGTTATTGTTTGCATAACCCCCTAATGAT
The DNA here is from genome assembly GCA_963921405.1 of Cepaea hortensis. Classification (NCBI taxonomy): domain Eukaryota; kingdom Metazoa; phylum Mollusca; class Gastropoda; order Stylommatophora; family Helicidae; genus Cepaea; species Cepaea hortensis. The sequence continues at coordinate 41,007,490 of OY992884.1, read as the reverse complement.
TACACCAGTGTGCCCGCTGTGCTTCCGTCACACCAGTTTATTCTTTCCACACATCAGTAACTGACTGCTTCTATTTAATCAGCAATTGTTTCTACATGTTTGTGATCCATGCGGCTTAATTTCATTTGACTTCCACACATTTCCCAGAGCTGGGAAATATTCTGGCTCTGAGGCAATTTGTAATCCCGCAAAATGCGTTCGAAACACAGCTGTGGGTGATTTGGAAGCATACTGCCTTTTGTTGTCATACCATACAAAGGTATGATTGCCTGTCATACAGAAAGCAGTGGCAAACTACTGAACGTAAATTTGCCAAGAAATCACGAACAACCAAAAATGCTGGGATTGACTGCAACGTCCTGTAAAGGATATGCGACTAACTTATACCGGCTCTGCGGCGAAGGGGTTACAAATGCAATTAATAATCCCACATACCACATTCAAAACACAGCTGCAGACGATATGGAAGCAGACACCCTTGCGTTGGTTTGCATACAATGGTATGAGTGCATGTCGTTCAGAAAGCAAGTGCAAACTACTGAATGCAAACTTGCCCAGGAATCACAAACAGTCCAAAAATGCTGGGGTTGACTGCTGCGTCCTGTAAAGGATACGCAACTAACTTTTAACTATGAAAATGTAGAAGAGATACAGCATGCAGGGCGATGCGCTACCTTCTTGACCTTCCAACCATTGAAAACAATACACATTTGCAGAGCACGCGCCTACCTCAGAGTTAACGCAAATACACATCCACTGCATAGTGAAATTAGGAAGGTGAAGGGCAGCAGGTTAAAAAAAGGAAGGTCATGGATGGGTCAAGCCGAGGACATTCTTCGACAGGTATGTTCACTTGAGGACTTAGAACTGGCGAGGAGTGGGTACAAGTGCCAACAGATTTTTTTACGTCTCTTTCAGTCTGCATCCAACTAGACAGAAAATGCAGACAAGAAAATCCGGCTGCTGTGGAGGCGGAAGTACAAGTTTTGATTTTCGAAAATTCGTTAGACGGTGATGCTGTCATATACACATATGGGTCGGTCGTCCGACATGTGAGAAGCTCATGGGCCTTTACGTCGCAGGCCGGAGGGAGAATTGTGAAGGAGGACTCTGGTGCTTTTGCTGAGACCACAAGTAGCCTGACTATGTAAGTCATGGCAGTAAGTAAAGCAATAACATGGCTCGAGACACAGACATTCACTAGGGCATGTTTCCTTAGCGACTCAATGAGCATGCTCAAGAGGATAGAGATGGGGTGGATCCGAAGAGAGTGGTTGCTGTCTCTAGAGCGGTCTCGGCTGGCAAAGATTAGTTTCATCTTCGTGCCAGGGCATGCGGGAGTACAAGGAAATGAGCGGGCTGACAAGCTCGCAGGTGAGGCTACTGTGGAGGGTGGACATGCCATGGACCAGGCTGACATTCTGAATGCTCTACGATAAGTAAGACTGTTGCGAGAACCAAGTGATGACTGAATCTACAACCATGGTCAGACTGCGAGAACTGCAAATTAAAAGAGGTGTGGCCAAACAAGAACACTATGCAGGAAGTCAAAGAAGATTGATAAACCAACACAGAACTGGTGTCGTGAGCTGCTACACGCTGCGGGATTTGCTGAGGAGGGAATCCGAGCACTTATGGACTGAATGGTTCGATGTGCAACGTGGATGATCTGTCGACTAACTAACTAACTATGAAATATTCTGTATCCTTATTTTAACATACCCAGCTGTTACCCCATCTTTGTCCATACTGCTACCTGTAGATGTATGTTTCCACTGACTGAAGCAAGGTTCCACTGGGAAAGATAGTGAGAATTCATGCATTCAGTATCATGTCTTTTACAGAACCTCGCTCCCATAACCTTCCGGAAAACTTCTCGATCATCAGCAAGATGTCCTGCATCCCATCTGGAGATCATTCCATCACATCCTGCACCCATCTTCTCTTTGGCCTTCCTCTTCCTCTCTTTCCGGGCATATACCCCTCCATTATTGTTCTCTCCAAACTTTCATGATATTTCGAGTGATCAAAATATTTCAATTCTCTTTATTTTATCGTCTTTAATAGCTAACTTCCTTCAATATTCAGCTCTTGAGGTATAGTGAGAATGGACCAAGTAAATTATGACATAGACAAAAACAAGGAAACAAACAACAATCAATAAATCAGGTACCATATCTATAATGAAGATTGGCTGCAATGGATCTCTACCGCTGTCTACCTCTTTCCCAGATTGTACATTCTGTCAAATTGCTGTTGTCCATCTCTTGATGTTATCTTCCCACTTTTAAGAGTATCAAGATGAAATTCATGTTAATATCACAGACTGGGATTCTGAGATAAGTAGCACAATTTTTTTTTTCAAATGTTCATTCTTCTGATCATGTTCTTATGCCTTAATGTGGTCAATGGAAGATCTTCTCCGTGATTATATGTTGTGTTTTGTGTATGTATTCGTTTGCTAATGAACGCTAGTTGCCGCAAAGTCCTTATATTTCGTAATTCTGTTCTGTAAAGCTGCGTTACTTTGTCTTATTTTATATTGTTTATCTTCCCATTTGTATCATTGTCTACCTCTTGCTCACTTGACTTCAACTTTACCCTCCAGTATGGTTATTTTAAGAGAGTTATGTCTTTTAATGTGGGTGAAATATTTCACATGCCTCTTTTTTAAATCTCTTTCATCAACTCTTTTCATTCCCAGTTTTCTAGTTGATGAAACGTAACAATAATACATTTAACAGAAACTAGAGTACATGAACAAACAATTCTTAGAGAAATAAACAAGAATATAGTTTTAACAATTCACAGGGAAAAACAAAATACATAATCAAGAATGACAACAAAAACAAGAATATGGACAAAACAAGAAGACAGTCTCTAAGTAGTTACTAGAGAATTTTATTTAAATGTGATGATACAAAATGGCAGCAAAGTGCTGTTCTTTTTTCTGTGTGATTGACTCAATGCCGTAAGATGGACCAATGCACACAAAAAAATATTTAAATAACAGAACATTCTAGATTTCATAGAAATATTTATAAAATCTTAAAAAGTAGTGTTTTTGGGGTCTAAATTTGGCAATATTTGATCTTTCTGGCATTGTTAAAATTTCCAAATAGAAAAATATGAAACTTAAAAAAAAAAAATAACAACAATGAAAAACATTCTGAGATGCTTAAAGTTGTATTAACTGCAAAATGGAAGTGTCGTGAAATTGTTTCGTTAAAAAATTTGCTTATATATTTAAAATGAACTCCCTGCCGCCGATTGCGAGGTTTTACCAATTTCAAAACTAGGTTATGAATGAACACCGTTTTCCAATCTAGCCATTAAACGTTCTGCAAAAATATGTGGCGCCTCTGTCATGTCTCCATCTTACAGTGGTGTGTCCACAGGTAGAGGAGTTTGCATGTTCCAAAGACCCCAAGAGCTATGCCAATGGTAGCATAGCTACTGGAGGGTCTCCTATGTCGGACAGGTCAAGGGATAGGAACCAGACAAAGAGAGACACAACCTGCTGCCTTGTAGGTAGACGGGGACAGTCAAACGAAGCAAACCTGAAAAAATGCTTGTTGAAGCTGGATGTACAGAGCGCAGGATTGACAAAACAGTGCAACGCAATTCACTTTATGATGTCAAATTTGCGTGAAATGTCTAAATTTTGTCATCACAGAGAAAAATGAAACAAACACTATAAAAGAGTTAATAACTTCACAGGAAATACAAAAAGCGTGCCAACTCCCAAAACTGATAATGAGAGCAGTCACTTTAACAGATATATCTTCTCGTTTCCTAATGCATGACAACATGAAAATATGGATGCTTATGTATTAAAATAGAGAAAGAAAATTTACAATTGCTTTTTCAGCAAGTACCTAGAAATAAACTTCCAACTAAATGAAAAATGTGACCTCGCAAGGAGACTTCTCTATGGTATGAAACAAACTAATTGATGTTGGAATCAAATGAGCTGTAAATTTATGATTATGTCCTACTGTACTAAACACACTATCTAATGTTGGAATCAAATCAACAGTGTATTTCTTGTTTACTCTACTGTACTAAACAATCTGCTGTTGGAATAAATAAGCAGTACATATCTGCTTATGCTCTATGATATTAAACAAACTATCTGATGTTGGAATCAACTGAGAAGCACATTTCTGCTATGTTCTACTGTTCTAAACAACTTGATGTTGGAATCAAATTAACAGTACATTTGTGCTTATGTAATTTAAGACTGCATTACACATGTCTACACAACATTTATTACAAAATTTGTTACCAACTTAAATACTTGTAATACATATTCAGATGTCTATGTTTTAATACATAAAATGTGTAGTCAATATAAGTGACATTTATTTGTGGAGCCACGAAGCTGTGTATGGCCTAATTGACCAATCCCAAAGAAACATTTCACACAAAGGAAAATGACAACTGATTAACATTTCTAACATTTTGTTAATCCTTTCGTAACTCAATTGCACTTACAGAATTTGAAAAAATTCCTAACTTGGCAGACATTTATACAAATTTACCTTTAAATCTACAATTAATGTCTTGACTTATATTTTTATATCTTAACCCTTTACAGGGCACAGCAGCCAGAAATGTCTTTACTACCGATTGGGCAAAATGTCTGAAAGCATCCGTGACAACTAAGGGTTATAAACACGCAATCTCGAGACTTTGTGAGACTTTCCATTGTTGACTTCTGGTTTTGCTGATAGCTTGACAGCGTGGGCGCCATTTGCAAGTGTTTTCTTTAAATTTGATCACATTTTTTAAAATAGTTTTCAGGGTTTTTATGCTTTGTTTTTCAAAATGGATTTTGACGATTCTGCAAGTGATAGCGGAGATTTCGCTGGGTTCATTTTAAGTGACACTGAAGTGCATGTAGTTGACTCTGAATCGGAGCTAGATATCAGCGTAAGCAGTGTACACTTCGGATCTCTCGGACTTTGAAGAAAGTTATTTTGATTCTGAAAATGTAGCTGAAGAAAGTAGGGCAGGGCCATCTGGCAACGCACACAGTTGGAGCAACCAAACAACAACATTGAAAATCAAAAGATTTTCTGATTTACAGATTTACCATTGAAAGTTCATATGGCTGTGATGTGCGCCAAGTGAACTACTGTAAGGACACTTGTTTTCCCCAGCATCTTGGAGGCCAGTGAGCGGTTGGCAGAGTGTTTGTAAATAGTGTATAGATGACTGACAATCACAAAGAATATGTTGTATTTGTAAATATTTGTGTTCAAGTGTGGATTGCTGGCAACAATGGATTATTTATTTCACATGTGAGTAAAATAATAAATCTGCATTCATTTTCCTTCATTTTATTTTTATTTCACAAAAATCTGTTCACAAACACCTTACATTTGATATTTTTTACTAATGTAACCTTAAATCTTACTGAAAACCTGAAAAATCTAGCCCGTTCAGAGTTAAAAAAAGGAAAAATGTGTGCCTTGTAAAGGGTTAAATTCTCATATATGTCTAAACTCCACAAGTATGTTTGAAATGCTATTTAGGAATCTTTAATCCACATGCATTTCCTAAAGCATTATTTTTGGCATCGCCCTACCGAACATTTTAAAGAGAAAGATAAAGAAAACACACATCAGCCATATTTGGTGTAAAACAATGAGGCAGCTAAGGTACGTTTGGACGGATTTGTTTTATCACATAAGTGACGACATCACTGATTAAAATATATATTTTCTGTAAAAAAAATACTTGGTATGGATGTAAGATGAGCAAAACAATAAAACTGGAAACACTATGAAACAGCAGGTATACAAAAGAAAAAAATAGAAAGAAAACAGCATGGTAACACATCAGAAGCAGCAATTATTCATTTACAATCCCATTAACAGAAAAAAGGTATTAATTGAAAATTCTAGAAAATTATGTAAATAATTCATACAATTTAAGCGTAAAAACAAGAGTGAAATATGTTCATAAAATGATGTTATCTGATAGGTAAAAATGGCACTGAATGTTGAAACAGTGATATTATAATAATAATAATAATAGTTGCTAAACATGATTTAAAAAAACTGCAACATTTTGCTTGCATGCCATGAGTAGTAATAAATATGAAGCATTCACATCTGCAAGTCAGAGACAGTTTCAAATCTGACAGAACATAGACACTACAGTTAAACATGATGCCATTAAAAGACAGCCTGATAGACAGGCTACAGAAGTGAGGGTTTTGTTTCACCCTTTGCCTAGTGGAAGCACACAGGCCCTGCCTCAAACCCAAACTTCTGATCTGGGTTTCCGTAATCCACCGGCTGGAAACTTATTATAGGAAGACGCTCAAGTTTTTTGGTTGAAATCTCAAAAGTTGTAAAGCCATTTTCGCCTCGATCCTGGGAGAAGACATATTAACGAATACAAATAAGAAGACATTTAACATAAACATAGTTATATTTTAACATTTTCAAGCAATCAAAACATTTTTGTGTTCTTGTCATCCATACAGTTAGTCAAGTCTTAGTCAGATATGACTGAGCTACCATATAACAGTAGACAGTACTACCTGCTTTCTGTTAGTGCCGAGTGTTTGGTAGTGCTCACCAAACCCAACATTATGCTAACGGTTTCTGGCAGAGGAGCACAACTGGAAGGGCACAAGCCTTATCCTGGTGCAAGGAAGTGCAACCTAAAGACTGTCATGATAAGACAGACCAGGCCCTAAGCTCTGGTCAGTAACTGGTCTAGGATTGAAGCTCCGACAGGTGGACAGTTAGTGCATTGCTTTGCTGATCTGGCAGCTTCTGCAGCTTGTCTTGTTCTAGATATATTTGTGCTACCTTTCCGCTGAAGTAAACTAGGCAGGTCAAGCTGTTTGACTCGTGCTCCGAAGGTTGTGGGTTCGATTCCTGGCCGCACCCTTCGGTTTACGAGTTAAATGTTTCGGAGACTCCTGTGGGTCGTCGCTAAAAGCTACGGAGTTCGTACTTTGTGCGACGCTTTCCGTGCTGCGGAAAGAGACAGAACCATATGGGATAAAACCCGGTGCAATGAAGTCGACCCTGTCGACTTTTAAGCGACTTTTTAAAACTAGGCAGGCCAAGAGAAGGATCATACCGCATAGGCAACACAAGGTCTCTATAATTCAGCCCAAGTTTTGTGCTATGGAGAGGTTTTTGTGCCTTTTTTTAAGCATGTTGACGTTATGCAATCCATAATGTAATGAAATAATTTCACAGAACCTGATGGAATTATTACATTTATTCTAGCTATGAATATCACACTAGTACTAAGATACTTTCAAACATATGCTGATATATTTTTTGCAGACCGTTTACCAACTGAACATATTATAAAACAAACATTCCACTTACATAACAATCATTTCATATAACATATGACATGCAACAAATATGACATTTATATTACAATAATTTGACATAACACACTACATTCAATAAATATCACATTTATATTACAATCATTTCACACAACATGACCTATTCAACAAATATGACATTTGTATTACAATTATTTCACACAACACACCCCATTCAACAAATATAACAATAACATTACAATGATTTAACAACACACCCAATTCAACAAATATGACATTTGTATTACAATCATTTAACACAACTCACCCTATGCAACAATTATCACACTTTACAAACATTTTGGACAATACACCCCTATCACTTCACTTCTTACTATTACTTCACACTACTATCACTTCATACTCTACTATTACTCCACACTCCTAATAATGTCACAATATATAACCTCATGCCGGTCTCCATGGTGAAGGAGTTGCGAATGCGGTTCATAATCCCTTTTACCCACCTTCAAAACACAGCTGCGCGTGATTTGGCAGCAGACCGCGTTGCGCTGGGTTTTAATGAATTGGTATGGAAGCTGGTCATTCAGAAACCAATGGCAAACTACTGAACGTAAACTTGCTAAGAGACTACAACAGCAGTAAAATGCTGGTGTTAACAGCGATGTCCTGTAAAGGATATGCCAAAAAAAAAACTATAACCTATCACTTTACACTCCTATCACTCCACACTTCCTTGGCTGAATTATTTAGATGGACCTGATTACGCACCGTCTTCCTTCTCTTCTGCCACTCATCTCCCAATGAAACACCAGCGCTCACCCAATCAGCTTCCACCCCTTTGTAGACTTGTTCACATTGGGTTGGACTTTGCAGCTGCAGTTTTCTATGCTATGAGGAAGCCAGGCTCACCCCAACCCTCTTTAGTCATCTCTTAGGACATGCATGGTAGATTCATTCATTCAGTAGCATGTTCTCTGCAGAACCTCGCTCCCATAACAACCTTCCGGAAAACTCCTTGATCATAAGCAAAATGTCCCACGTCCGATACACCCATCTGGAGATCATCTGCCACATCCTGCACCCATTTTCTCTTTGGCCTTCCTCTTCCCGGACATATACCCCTTTATTATTGTTTTCTTCAAACTTTTAAGACGTTTCAAGTGACCAAAATATTTAAGTTTTCTGTGTTTTATCTTCTTTAGTAGCCAACCTTCTTCAATATTCAGATCTTGTCGTATGGATGCATTTGTTCTTTTCTGTAACCAAGATATTCTTAGAACCCATTCATATTCAAAGGCATTTATACGCTATTCAGCTTGTTTAGTAAGTGTCCAGGTTTCATAAGCATATGTTGCAATGGGAAAGATGCATGCTTTTAAAAATCTAATTTTTGTAGTTCTATCCACACCACAGTTTATTCAGTTGTTTATGGTAGATAACAGTGTTACTAATTCTCTTCTTCCCTTATGTCCCTTGCCATCAGGGAAACCCACTTTGACTTCAGAGATACTTGTAATTTACGTCCCCAAGTCAAGGACAAGAAATCAACATTTTGGTGCAGCTGTGTAGGGGTTGAACCCGCTAATTTGGTATCAACACACTGGATGTTTAAGAACAAGCATGCATTGATTATCTTTACATAGATTTAATCATAACAGATAAGAAACAAACACTTACCTTGCAGTCATCTTGAATTATCTGCTTTGAATCAAACTTTGCTGTACTAAACTCATAATCGTTGTCCCCGAGCAGATGCAGGGCCTTGTCGTGATTATCTCCCTTGGAATCAAACCAGGCTACAGAATTTGTGCAGTAATAGGTGAACCTCTGGACAGCCCGCTCAGACAGCAGTCTCAGCATGTTCATTTGGATGCTGGACACGTAGCGAATCTGAGGATGACAACAACAGATTGAGTTTACATCAACAACAGAGAGAATGAGTTTACATCAACAACAGACAGAATGAGTTTACATCAACAACAGACAGAATGAGTTTACAGCACATACTTACATCACTGAGAAAACCTTCAGGACAATATACCAAGACACTCTCTTGTCTGGAATTCACAAGGCAAACAAACAGCAGGAGCCCCAAAACACTTGGAGAAGATAATTACAGACAGAGATGAATAAATATGGGGAGGACATAGAGGGAGCAGCAGGAGATAGCAGAAGATAGAACGGTGTGATTGAGGGTCTATATCCCAATGGGAGATGAAGGGTAGAAGAAGAACAAATTACAGGCAAGAGGTGAATAAATCCATCTCCTACGCGAAAAAGTTAACGATCACAAAACAACCCGACCTACAAGAGGGGTGGCCAAACAAGAACACTACGCAGGAAGCCAAAGAAGATTGATAAACCAACACAGAATTGGTGTCGTTAGCCAGTACACGCTGTGGGATTTGCTGAGGGGATCCGAGCACTTATGGACTGAATGGTTTTATGTGCAATGAGGATGATCTTTCAACTAACTAACTAGAAGAAGAAGCAGAAGAAGAAGAAGAAGAAGAAGAAGAAGAAGAAGAAGAAGAAGAAGAAGAAGAAGAAGAAGAAGAAGAAGAAGAAGAAGAAGAAGAAGAAGAAGAAGAAGAAGAAGAAGAAGAAGAAGAAGAAGAAGAAGAAGAAGAAGAAGAAGAAGAAGAAGAAGAAGAAGAAGAAGAAGAAGAATGATAATAAGAATAAAAGTAAGAAATAGAAGCAGAAAAAGAAGAAGAATAAAGAAGAAGAAGAAGAAGAAGAAGAAGAAGAAGAAGAAGAAGAAGAAGAAGAAGAAGGAGAAGAAGAAGAAGAAGAAGAAGAAGAAGAAGAAGAAGAAGAAGAAGAAGAAGAAGAAGAAGAATGATAATAAGAATAAAAGTAAGAAATAGAAGCAGAAAAAGAAGAAGAATAAAGAAGAAGAAGAAGAAGAAGAAGAAAAAGAAGAAGAAGAAGAAGAAGACAATCATCCCAGAGGCCTATAGTCTTGATGACAAAAGATAAATCAATCCTATTATACTTGTTATCTTACTTTGGGTAATGGCTATTTTTAGCACTGTTTAATTTGGTCCATATTTGCCAGATTGAAGGTGAAGAGCAGTTTTTGATTTAGCAGCCAAATGTGCCATTTGGCCAGTATTTTTCGAGTTTGTGTGGTATACTCTTAATAAAATAAATCAAAATATTTCTTGGTATTCCCATAGCTCTGTAATTAGATTGTCTGTCTTCATCAAATGAAACCATAAGTCAGGCGCGCTGACGAAGTTGATAGCGAACCCCACAGATATTGTCATGAGCAGGGTCGAATGCAGGTTTATTGCCTGGGCTAGCCACTTGCTTAAATAAGGGAAAGATTGGCCACCTATTCTTTCGTGCTCTCTGCCTACAAAATGGTAATGGCGCTTTCACATCAGACTCATAACAGGAAACTGCTTTGAGACAATTAATTATCAGTAAAAAATTAAATGAAACCAAACAAAATAATTTGAATGATAATACTACAACTTACAGGATATCCTCCTGGTAACTCACTGAAGAACTTCACTTTCTGGGGCTTATCATAAGTCCGCTCTTCAGCCTAAAAATAGCAAATAATAAAAGTAAAACATAATATTAAGCAGTTTAAATATTTTGCAAATAATAACACCATTAAATATTTTGCAAATAACAAAACCAAAATATAATATTAAGCAATTTAAATATTTTGCAACTGTTAACAATTTACTACTGTCTTGTTTCCTTTGCACAACTAGAAGTGGCTCTATTTTAGCCTCACAAAAACATATACACAATTAAAATTGAAAGTGTTTGTAAGCACAGGAATACTTGTGCAGTTGAAAGACTATAAAAACACCGTCCTCTGTGATTTCTCAACAACTCATAAACTACACTCATAACATAAAAATAGAAAGAGTGTTATATACTGCATTCAATGAACAAGAAACGATTGAAAAAATATAGTGATACTTTAGCCATTAGGCGGTTGCAGCTAGTTTTGTGCTAACATAAAGAGATTATTTTAAATTTGAAATTACTATGGAGATAACAAATGCTCTACATTCAAACAATACCTGTGACTATGTGTTTTAAGTATTTCAGTCAGAATATTATTCATTTCAGGACATCCAGGATCTACAACAGGTAGCAGCGAACCGTCGGACATGGAGAGCCATGAATTCTGCCCTATGCGCCGCCTTAGGCTCAAGAGGAAGGACTAACTAACTGAATATTCATTTATTCACTTCATATGATATATAACTGCAGTATGCGCCTGATGAGATGACATAAATAAAACTAACATATTATACAATCTACATTACACAGTCATTATATTAGTAACATAAAGAAAACTTACATATTCTGTAAAGTACACTGTGCTATCATTTTATAAGCTATATTAAGAAAACTTACACATTCTTCCAAGAACAACATACTGTCATATTAGTGACATAAAGAAACTTACAGATTTGGTTTTCGGGCTTGGGTAGACACAAGTCTCTACAATTTCCGTCATGTTACACCAGACTTGAATAGCATCATCGATGGAGCCCAGATTTGGATCTATCCAATACCAGCCTGCCAGAGTTCAAGAAATCTCTACAATATAGTCTCCATCAGTGAAACAATTATAACTTATGGTACACAGAATTAATATGATCAGACATTTAGTTAGACAAGTAGAGATAGGGTCGTTTCTATTTGAATAACAAAAGTGTTGAAATAGGCAACACCTCATTTGTATCTTATTTTGTTCCTCCAATCTTTGTTTCATCATTTTGTCAGTTACTTGTTTTGAATCTCCACAGAAGTTGTGTCGAGACTAATGGAAATGGTGAAATCTGAAGAGTAATAAATAAACTTAGACTGTGTTATTATGACTAAAAAAAACAAACAAGTCTCCAAGCAGGAACCTGGGATGGGTCTGTGAAGTGTTGGGGCCATGGCATTCTATAGCCTTGAATGCATGGAGGAAGAGGTTACCAGTCTTTCCCTCTCTTAGCGAAAGGTGAGCACAGGCATCAATCTCTTCTTCGACTATACTCACAACATTATCAGTGCAACCTGATGATGATTACACCAACATGTCTGCTATCTCCTAACATCATGACCCAAAAAATCGTGACAGCAATTATGCTGTCTTCATCTGCTTCTTGAATGGCCACCTCATTTGTTTTACCCTCCGTCCATGATATTCTAATTATTTTCTTTAGAGACCACTTTTCTGCAGCCATCATATGTTTTTCAGATTACCTGTTCATTATTCACATATCACATTCTTATAGCAGTACATCCGAACATCAGAAAGAGGCAGTCTTCACTATTTGGCCACATAATGAGAAGACAACAACTGAAACATGTTGTGACAACTGGAAACAATTGTGGAAAAAAGAGATAGAGGAAGACAGTGAGAGAAAATTCTTGACAGTCGTGTGTCATGGCATGGAAGGGAGTCAACATACAAATTGATATATGCTACTGAAGATCACAAGATGTTGAGAAGCATGATCACCCACATCGGTCGACACGGCACTTGATGATGATAGCAGTACACTCTTTATCTTCTGTTTCGTCTTCATTTGCCAAGTTGGTGCAGTAATTATGACTCTCCAACTTCTGTTGCCAGATATTTTGATGAAGCTGGTGATAGTGACAGTGGGAGTCAATGTAACTATTCTTTTTCTTTTTCTGTTTCTTCTTCATCTTGTTGCATTTATGTCTTAATTTGCCTGGTTGGAGCAGACATCAATGGTTGTTATTATTATTGTTTTTCTTTCTGTTCGCTCACTTTTGAACCTGAAAGTAGTCTATGCTAGACTGAATTTCGTGTATGGGCTAGTTTTCCCTATTATCAGTGTCGCGTGCCATCAAGAGAACCCACTTTTGACTTCAGAGGTGCTTGTAATTTACGTCACTAAGTCAAGGACGAGAAGTCAACATTCCAGTCCAAATAACCGATTTAAGGGTTGAACCCGCTACCGCGGCATCAGCACACTGGAAGTGTAAGAGAAAGCTCTCTTATCCATTCGGCCATGCTGACCATCAATGACTGACTCTCTAACCTCTCTGCTGTCTGATATGTTGACGAGCTTGGTGTCTGCGCCGGTGGGAGTTACTATCGCTACTCTTTTTCTTCTTCCTCTTCTTCCGTTTATTTCTCTTCTTCTATTTCTTCATCTTCTTCTGTTTCTTCCTTTTTTTCTATTTCTCCCTCTTCTTCTATTATTTCTTTTTCTATTTCTTCCCCTTCTTTCATTTCTTCCTATTCTTCTTCTTCTATTTCTTCCACTTCTTCTTCTGTTTCTTCCTCTTCTTCTATTTCCTCATTTTCTTCTTCTGTTTCTTCCTCTTCCTGTTTCTACTTCTGTTTCTTCCTCATATTTTGCTATTTCTTACTCTTCTTCTTCAGTTTCTTCCTCTTCTTCTATTTCTACTTCTGTTTCTACCTCTTCTTCTATTTCTTCTCCTTTTTCTGTTCCTTCCTCTTTTATTTCTTCTGTTTCTTCCTAGGTGCCTCACCTAGAGAAGACATTAGCGATCATGACTCTCCAATCCTCTCTATAATCTGATATTTTGAGAAAGGTGGTTTTGCTTATAATATTATTTGCTGTCCAGCTATCCACATCCACCTTTCTCTGCCTCTCTTGTCTTCTATGTCCCTACGTAAGGCTAATTTAAACTCTCTACAAATAACTTGGACAGTTTCTGAGGAAAGTTCAAAGAACACCATGGACAGACAGAAAAACCAACGAGCAAGTCCCGCAAAAAGCAAATGAAAACCATAAACTGATCAGAGAAATTGTATGTCGATAGTCAACATTTTTTGAGCACATTATAAGAAGACATAAACAAGAGAACTTGGTGACAACTGGCAAAATTGAGGGGAAAAGAACAAGGGGAAGGTAGAGAAGTAAATATCTGGATGGCTTGGCTACAGAGCATAGCAAAAACAAGAACACAGAGCTGATCCACGATTCTGGTGATCATGTGAGATGGCTAATCATGACCGCCCATGTGTCTCGGCATGGCAGATGATCATTTTGCTAAATAACTTTAACAATGTTTCTCATTTAATAGGAATCAACAAACCAGTTTTGAACTCTGGATGGCCAAGTTTGATTCCCCTGCAAGACATCGCTGGGTTCTCTCTCTTTCCTTCAGGGTATCTGAAACTGTCCACATCCTTCTTCAGAGCATCGATGTGATTCAGCATCACCTTAGACACTTCCTGGATGACCTCTCCTACCTGAAAAAGCAAACATGACTATCAGAGGTGATCACACATGATGAGCAAGTGATTCTGTTACCTCATCTTCTTCAATATTCCGAGAATATTGAAAACTTCCGAGAAGTTTTCCGGAAGGTTGTTATGGAAGCGAGATTCTGCAAAGGACATGCTACTAAATGAATGAATGAATGAATATCTTCTGCAATAATGATAGAGGCTGGGAAATGTATAACAGTGTCGCACATGCTGTTGCTGAATTAAGCAGACAGCAGGGATTAACTTATACTGACAGGTGTAAGGTAGAGGTCACATCCTCCTTTTTGGATGTGGAAGGCTGGGGAAAACCACCACAATATTTTCCCAGGAGTGGGTTTATGAGCAGGTCACACATACGAAGAAGTGACATGTTCAGGAACTGCACGCCAACTTTTAGAATGAATTACTTTTGGCATTCAGGTCATCTGATTCCTGAATAGAGCTAGCATTTATTGGAGTGAATGAATGAACTTATATTGTAGTGGTTTTCCCAAACATTTCCCAATATTGTGGTGGTTTTCCCCAGTCTTCCACTCAAATGATATTAAGGTGGCTTTCCCCAGTATTTTCCAATATTGTGGTGGATTTCCCTAGTCTTTCACATCCAAATTAGAAGGTGTGACTTCCACCTTTGAGTGAGGTTGGTGAAGGGACTTTTCTCCTGACCTTGAACCAAAATATCATCTTCTGAGGGACCATTATTTTTAGAGGTTCTAAGCTCAGAAACCAGAGGGGTGTGTACTGGAACTTCACATCTGCAGTCAGGCATGTTAGGATGTAGCCAGGTCATGACTCAGCACAGAACATACTGACTGGCTGAGATTAGGTTGAGATGAGTTGAGTTGCGGTTGAGATGAGATGAGATCAGCTGAGATGAGATGAGTTGAGTTGAGAAGAGTTGAGTTGGAATGAGTTGAGGCTGAGATGAGCTGAGGTGAGATGAGTTGAGTTGGGATGAGTTGAGGTTGAGATGAGCTGAGCTGAGGTGAGATGAGTTGAGTTGAGGCTGAGCTGAGCTGAGGTAAGATGAGTTGAGCTGAGCTGAGTCAAGAATTGACATCATAGCACTTTGGACAGTCCCATACATAAAATGGATGGCTCAGGCAGAGGCCACAATCACAGAAGTATGTATGCTTGTAAATATTGGGAGAAGAGTGGGTCAGAATGCTGAGATGAGGTCTAGATAGTCATATTCCCTCCACAAGTTTTATATATATATATATCACTGTCAACAGACTCCAACCCAATGCCTATAGGGGACAGATGAAAGACTGATAATATTTTATTACAAAGGAATCTGTTTGACAGAGCTCTCCAAGCTGATACCTGCAGGGTGTGCAAGACTGGTACTGAAACATCACATCTGCAGTCAGACATACTAGGATTAACCAGATTTTGATTCTTCTTCTTCTTACACCTTCATACATCATCAGCTTCCATTTTTACTATGAAGCGTCGTGGGGAGGAATAGTTGACGTTCCAGCACCCAATATGTGGCGCTTAATAGCATCATTCTGTGTGATTGTACAATGTCTTTGTAATTGTCAATCCATTTTTTTCTTGGACGTCTTCCTGCTCTTGTAGCAAATCTTCTTTGATGTAGGGCCAGTGCTGGTAGCTGATGGTGTTGCATTTCTAATGCGATGGCCAAACCATGTGATCTTCTGTCTTTGAATATATGTGGCACAAGGTGTTGATCCCACTGTCATTCTTTCTTATTCGGTCTTGGATAGCTCTCTTCAGGTATCTCATCTTGCAGGTGTTGATTTGGCATAAGTTTGATTTGTATAATGTCTAAGTGTGACATTGGTAGCATAGGGTTGGTGTGAATATGCTATTTATCATCTGTTGTTTTGTGTATATTTGGATGTTTCTGTATAAGTGATAGTTAATGTTAAGCGGACTTGCTTTTTTGACATCTGATTTTGATTTCTCTGTCTATTCTGCCATCTTCAGTGATCATACTGTCTAGATACCTCCAGACATCAATATTAATAAACCCAAAGAAAGCAGTAGTGGACTTGAGGCTGTTGACATCTTCACAGAGGTTAACCTCAAATGGAGCATGCTGAATCGCACTGTTTCCTCACAACACACACCGACCAGATGAGATTAACTGATCAAGTGCCATGGGATGATTAATTGCCTTAGGCGACTTCCAGTATCTGCCATGGGGTTATATACAGTAGTCTTCCCTAAGCAATCCCCTTTAAATTCATATATAATATAACATGCCGCTATGTATTAACTTTTAAGTTATAACTGTGACGCCCCTACTTCCCATTTTCCGCCATACATATTTGTTTGGTCCAGACCTAATTTTTGTTTGACATTGAATCTGTTAAGTTTCGGTTAGTAACATTTGCACCACGAGTTTTACTTATGTCACATGTCACTGTCAAAACACTGCAGCCCGATGTCTCAAGGGGACAGACGAAAGACACATCAGATGTTTGTTTTTTGTCGCTCACTTGCTTTTAACTCAAGCGTAGTTCATACAATTTGGTTTAACAATTAGCAAAAAGAAGACACAGATTATGTCACAAGGTGCACATGGCGAACCATCAATCTTTATTGACGAAGCCGAACTAGAGATGGTAGACCATTTTACATATCTAGGATCAGTGGTAAATAGCAAATTATCCCTAGATCAGGAAATCAACATCCGGATTGGTAAGGCAGCAACAACAATGAACAGGTTAAGAAAAAGAGTCTGGGAGAACAGGAAGCTTACTGCCAAAACAAAAGTCCTTGTCTATCAAGCCTGTGTCCTTAGTACTCTTCTTTATGGCAGTGAAACCTGGACAACTTACTCACACCAAGAGAAACATTTAAACAACTTTCATATGCAGTGTCTGCGAAGAATTCTTGGTATTAAGTGGCAAGACAAAACCACAAATACTGAAGCAGTGGAAAGATCAAGTTGTGTGACGGTTTATTCCATGCTGTCTTCGTAGACTTAGATGGATAGGACATCTTAGGAGGATGGATGATGGTAAAATACCAAAGGACATCTTTTTAGGTGAATTACAGATGGGTAAGAGATCTCAGGGTCGGCCTCTACTACGATACAAAGATGTGTGTAAGCGGGACATGATTGATACAGGCATTGATAATGCACATTGGGAGCAAGTCGCTGCTGAACATGTTGCATGGAGGGCAAACATCAGAAATGGAATAAAGACAAAGGAGAAAATTATTGCAAATAAGTCACACACCTAGCGTGTGAGACGTAAGATGGTGCATGATGGTGGAAATGACCATGTGTTCACATGCACCCACTCTGAATGGACATTTACAGCATGAATTGGCCTCATCAGTCACACTCGCTACCGCCATAGGTAAAAGTTGTTATGCCTTTTTAAAGCACAAACTATCGTCTGTTAAGACGGCATGGTGCCAATGGAGTTCATACACACTACTTCTAGTGCTGGACTGAATTTTTGTGCGTGGATTAACTTTCCCTATTAACAGTGTCCTTTGCCATCAGATAAACCCACTCAGACTTCAGAGGTACGTGTAATTTACATCCCCAAGTCAAGGACGAGAAGTCAACATTTTAGTCCAACTGTCCGGTGTAGGGGTTAAACCCCTTACCTCGACATCAGCACATCGGGTGTTTAAGAACACAATTCTTGTCCATTCAGCCATGCTGGCCTCCAGATTTTATTTGGAGATAAAGAAAATAAAGGTGTACCTGAACTTCAACTCCATCTTGTTGCTTGGCCAGGAGTTTAGCCCTGACACTGGCCAAATCATCATCAATGTTCATGCCATCAGCAGATCTCCTCCTCCTCTTCTTCCGCCTCCTCCGTCTGGATGAATCTTCGTCACCCTGGGTATTCTGCAGACCCAGGTTTTGAGGTGAAACTCCCAGAACTTCACCAGGTGGACCTGGAGGGCCCGGTTGACCCTGTATAAAGTGAGTGACAATATTTATTTATTCTTCTTTTAACATTATCGATACTTATTTATTCTTCTTAACTCTACTGATACTTATTTATTCTTCTTAACTTTACTGATAATTATTTATTCTTCTTAACATTATCAAAACTTATTTATTCTTCTTAACTTTATCAGTACTTATTTATTCTTCTTAACTTTATCAATCCTTATTTATTCCTCTTAAATTTATGGATACTTATTTATTCTTCTTAACTTTATTCATACTTATTTATTCTTC
Organism: Cepaea hortensis; assembly: GCA_963921405.1. NCBI lineage: Eukaryota > Metazoa > Mollusca > Gastropoda > Stylommatophora > Helicidae > Cepaea > Cepaea hortensis. The sequence goes on along the minus strand of OY992884.1, from coordinate 40,988,734 downwards.
TTAACTTTATTGATACTAATTCATTCTTCTTAACTCTATCTTGAAAAGAAAATGTCTAGCTTTTAAAAAAAAATATTCTCTACTTATCCAGATACTCTACAGCTATCTTTTTCGAGCAACATGCTAGAGATATTGTTTCATAGAGATACCTTGTTTCATTATCAGGAGTGTCTATTTGTTTCTTGTCTATGATAGCATGTGATTCTTCTTCTTCTTCTTCTTCTTCTTCTTCTTCTTCTTCTTCTTCTTCTTCTTCTTCTTCTTCTTCTTCTTCTTCAGCATTCTACTTCTGTCCTTTATCTCCCACACTATTTACTTATGATACCTAAACTTTTCCATTCACTGTATGCTACTTAAACTCTTCTACTCACTGTATGCTACCTAAACTCTTATACTCACTGTACGCTACCGAGACTCTTATACTCACTGTATGCTACCGAGACTCTTATACTCACTGTATGCTACCTAGACTTTCAACACATTATATGCTACCTAAACTCTTCTACTCACTGTATGCTACCTAGACTTTCAACTCATTATATGCTACCTAAACTCTTGTAATCACTGTATGCTACCTAAACTCTTCTATTCAGTGTATGCTACCTAAACTCTTATACTCACTGTATGCTACCGAGACTCTTCTACTCAATGAATGCTACCTAGACTTTCAACTCATTATATGCTACCTAAACTCTTCTACTCACTGTATGCTACCTAGACTTTCAACTCATTATATGCTACCTAAACTCTTCTACTCACTGTATGCTACCTAGACTTTAAACTCATTATATGCTACCTAAACTCTTCTACTCACTGTATGCTACCTAAACTCTTCTATTCAGTGTATGCTACCTAAACTCTCACTATATGCTAACTAAACTCTTCTACTCACTGTATGCTACCTAAACTCTTCTATTCACTGTATGCTACTAGACTCAACTCATTATATGCTACCTAAACTCTTATACTCACTGTACACTACCGAGACTCTTCTACTCAATGAATGCTACCTAGACTTTCAACTCATTATATGCTACCTAAACTCTTCTACTCACTGTATGCTACCTAAACTCTTCTATTCAGTGTATGCTACCTAAACTCTCACTGTATGCTACCTAAACTCTCACTGTATGCTAACTAAACTCTTCTACTCACTGTATGCTACCTAAACTCTCACTGTATGCTAACTAAACTCTTCTATTCACTATATGCTACCTAAACTCTGCTACTAAGACTTTCCCACTAGCTGTATATTGAAGTAAAGTAACATCAAATGACTGATAACTTACATTTAGACCCATCTCTCCTTTAGGCCCAGTCGCACCCTGAAAAACAACCAAATAAACTGTAACCACTTCAAGATTTCAAATTATACCAAAAGATGGTATTCTGATCAAATTCAAACTAGACATTTAAAAACAATAAAAATAACATACTTCTAATAGAAGGTCTGGAGACTTGGAGCCACCCATGTCTGCCTTCTTTGTGATTCAGTGAGCATGTTCGGAATGGTTGTTTGCGTAGACAGTGAATGGAATTTGTATGTACGCCAATGCTGCAGTATGATACTTTCATATTTGTGCCTGGCCACGCGGGTGTCAAGGGTAATAAGAGCAGGAGTTTGGTGAGCTTAGCTGGCAATAAATACATAAATAGTCTAAAATGAAGTGTGTAAGGAAAATAACATGAAAATTAGAATAAATGTAACAGAGGTGAAGACTATAACCAAAGAAGAAAAAAGAAATATTCATTTAAAAGAACACCCCCTGAAACAAGTAAAGAGGTTCAAGTACTTAGGAAGTTTAATAACATAAAATGGTGAATCAGAAGACGAGATTGAAAATAGATGTAATAAAGGCAAACAAAGTTATTGGGTAAATGGCATCAATACTAGAGAACCAAAACATGTCAGTAGATATTAAAAAAGCAGTCTACAATACAATCTTCCTGCCAACTCTATTCTATCTGTCAAACCTGGACAATGACAGAAAAAGAGAAAAGAACAATTACAACAATGGAAATGAGATTCTTGAGAAGAATTAAAAACAGAGAAAATCAGAAATGGTGAAATCAGGACTAAATCAGGTTGTAGCAGCGATACATTTCAATAGAGAACAGCAAATTAAATGGTTCAGCCACATAACTAGGCTACCAACTAACAGTATACCACAACAAGCAATGATATACAGATGAAATGGAACCAGAATAACTGGCCGACCATGTAAATGATGGACAGAGAGAATAGCTTAGTCCGTGGGAATCTCGATATATGAAGCCCATAAATGGGCACTCTCCCGCTGTTTATGCTTCACCTCAACACTGCAAGGTACAAGAGGAGCAAGATGAGATGAGCAATATTGTATTATATGATGAATACATGTGTGTTTATTTATGAACTGTCTTAGTGTCCTCAAATGGGATCCCCAATTGACATTTCTGTGTAATAGCTACCTGTGTGATAGCTACCTGTGTGTGTGATAGCTACCTGTGTGTGTGATAGCTACCTGTGTGATAGCTACCTGTGTGTGTAATAGCTACCTGTGTAATAGCTACCTGTGTGATAGCTACCTGTGTGATAGCTACTTGTGTGTGTGATAGCTACCTGTGTGTGTGATAGCTACCTGTGTGATAGCTACCTGTGTGTGTGATAGCTACCTGTGTGATAGCTACCTGTGTGTGTGATAGCTACCTGTGTGTGTGATAGCTACCTGTGTGATAGCTACTTGTGTGTGTGATAGCTACCTGTGTGTGTGATAGCTACCTGTGTGATAGCTACCTGTGTGATAGCTACCTGTGTGATAGCTACCTGTGTGATAGCTACCTGTGTGATAGCTACCTGTGTGATAGCTACCTGTGTGATAGCTACCTGTGTGATAGCTACCTGTGTGATAGCTACCTGTGTGATAGCTTCCTGCATAATAGCTTCCTGTGTAAAAGCTATCTGAATAATAGCTCCCACCAGCAGCCTACTCTTAAATAAAGTTGTGCAAGTTTGGGGCGCTGTTTGAACTACTTCACATGACACAAGGTATAAGCCAAGTAACAGACTCGTCTGTAACCACTTAACATGCATCAGGTACATGATACTAGACTCATATTTCTATAGAACAATCGGCACTCGGTGCATGAAGTAGTCAGTAGTGGACCAGCTACCTTCACTTCCTAAGGCAATTCCTGGTACCAGTTTAAGGCCGGGTCGACCTGGAAGCTCAGGTTAATTCTAAAAATCAGAATCCACTTTGATGCAGATCGACCCCGTGACCAATGGGCTGGCAGGCGAGTGGCTGGCCACTCTGCTACCGCGGCTCATGACACAAGATATACTTACATTGAAATGACCAGAACTAGCAAGACATTTGTAGCAACATAATACAGACAAGTCCCACTTTATAGTCACATTTTACATATATGTACATGTAGAAAAACGGAGTTTTGTTTACTCACATATTCTCCTTTGGGACCTGGTGGACCTTCAGGGCCCTGTGATTAGAAAAACAAGGAACATGTTAATACAGTTTCTCCCAGCCAATTCTTATATTACTCTACCCAACATAGTTATTAAGTTTGACAGCTTTTGTCCCAGTCAACTTTTATATTACTCTACCACAATAATCATTACAATTAATAACTTTTGTCCCAGTCAACTCTTATATTACTCTACCATGATAATCATTACAATTAATAACTTTTGTCCCAGTCAACTCTTATATTACTCTACCACGATAATCATTACATTTAATAACTTTTGTCCCAGTCAACTCTTATATTACTCCACCACAATAATCATTACATTTAATAACTTTTGTTCCAGTCAATTCTTATATTACTCCACCACGATAATCATTACATTTAATAACTTTTGTCCCAGTCAACTCTTATATTACTCCACCACGATAATCATTACATTTAATAACTTTTGTCCCAGTCAACTCTTATATTACTCCACGACGATAATCATTACATTTAATAACTTTTGTTCCATTCAATTCTTATATTACTCTACCACAATAATCATTACATTTAATAACTTTTGTTCCAGCCAATTCTTATATTACTCTACCCATCATAGTTATTACGTCTGACAACTTTTGTTCCAGTCAACTCTTATATTACTCTACCACGATAATCATTACAATTAATAACTTTTGTTCCAATCAACTCTTATGTTACTCTAGTTATCCTAATCTTTACATTTAATAACTTTTGTCCTTGTTAGTTTGTATATTAATCTACCCATCCAGCTAGTATGTTTAACAGATTTTTGTCCCAGTCAATTCTTATATTACTCTACCCATCATAATCACTTCCTTGAGCAAACTGTGTCCCAATCAGTTATTACTTTAACCACCTCTGTCCCAGCTACTGCTTTAACACATTCTAATCTAGATAGTGGTTAATATTGTTCACACTGAATCAGGCAATTGTCATGATAATGTAACAGTCGCCTGGTACAAAACAAGCTAACGATTTAAATACAAAAGCAGTATATGAATTCACTAGAAAATGATAGCTCATGGACTACTGATGTCTAGCACTTTACAACAGCAATCTTAGTGGGGCTTAGGTCTAATGGACTACTGTTGTCTGGCACTTTACAATAATCATAGTGGAACTTAGGTCTATTGGATAATTGTTGTCTGGCACTTTACAACAACAGTCATAGTTGGGCTTAGATCTAATGGGCTAATGATGTCTGGCACTTTACAACAACAGTCCTAGTGGGGCTTAGATCTAATGGACTACTGATGTCTGGCACTTTACAACAACAGTCCTAGTGGGGCTTAGATCTAATGGACTACTGATGTCTGGCACTTTACAACAATCCTAGTGGGGCTTGGATCTAATGGTCTACTGATGTCTGGCACTTTACAACAATCCTAGTGGGGCTTAGATCTAATGGACTACTGATGTCTGGCACTTTACAACAATCCTAGTGGGGCTTAGATCTAATGGACTACTGATGTCTGGCACTTTATAACAACAAGCCTAGTGGGGCTTAGATCTAATGGTCTACTGATGTCTGGCACTTTACAACAACAATCTCAGTGGGATATCAGAGGCAGCTACAAAAGCAGCAGCAATAAAATCATCATCATCAGGTGTAGCAGCAGCAACAAAAACATTAGCAGCAGCAATAACATCAACAGCAGCAACAACAATGAAAACAACCAACAAAAACAATAACAACAAAAACAGCAATAGGAAGTCGAACACAAGACTTTTGTGTCTGTGCACCACTAAGCTACCTGTGATTTTGTTCTATAAGAAAGTAGACAGCACATTTACAGAGGGACAGAAGTGACAAGATATGAAGATTTGTAATAAGTTCTCCTTGTGTGTGCTATGATTACATGCCCACTGGGACATCAGTAGTGAATGCAAGAATAAGACATTTAAAGACCTTACCCGTGGACCTTGCTGACCATCCAGACCTGGTGGACCTCTGGGACCTGGTGGGCCCTGAATAAGAGAGAGCATAATTTGAAGATATGCTTCGATACATTTAAAACAAAAATACATGCATGCACACACATACACACACATATGCATGTATGCTCACACACACATACCTTTTTCTAAGTGTGGAGACATATTGGGTGTGGTTCAAAGAATACAGTTTGTCTCTTTCTTCTGCAGCTTATCTTGTTCCAGATATATTGGTGTTACTTCTGGGGTAAGCTAGGCAGGCAGAGGGATCACACTGCATGGGTAACACATAGTTTCTAAATTCAGCCCAGGCTTTGTGTTAAAGAGAGGTATAACTCCATTTTACAGACTATCGTCTATCAAGACAGCCAGGTGCCGGTCAGTCAATTATAGTGAGTTACCTTTCCTCTGGAGTAAATTAGGTAGGCCAAGAGAGGGTTCATGCTGCATGGGCAACACATGGTCTCTAAATTCATCCCTGGCTTTGTGTTATGTAGAGGTATAACTCCATTTTACAAAATATCGTCTGTCAGGACGACAAGGTGCCAGTCTCCATAGTTGTGTATAATGTGCTAATTTAGTAGCCTCCTCCAGGTAGCCAATCATTAGTACCATTGGCAGTCCAAGACATTTGCAACATTCATTTCAGAAACCACATCTTTACTGTCTCCAAGCTTGTCCTAAGTTGTTTGTTCATAATACAAGATCCATGCCATGCAGCAGAACAAATATGAAATAACATTTCAGTGCTCTATTTCAGTACTCTTGCAATGGCAAACTACTGAACATAAACATGCCAAGAAATCACGAACAGCTAAAATTTCTAGGGTTGACTGCGACATCATGTAAAGGACATGTAAATAACTTTTAACTCTATTTTTGTCATTCAATGAAAGTTACATTGAATAAGATACTTTTAATTTTCTAAAATGTAATTTTTGCCTTGATTGTTAAGCATTTTTCTTTCTATTATAACATTTTATTGTTATTTTTTTCTCTGATGTAGCCATTGTTTCTGTTTACTTGATAATCAAGGAAAACCCTCTTTTTTACTCTTTATTACTAAAATGATCCAACAGTTCGTGCAAATCTTTCACGATCTCTGCTATCAATACTGTGTCATTTAGTAAGTAAATTATGCACAGATAAAGCAGGCAGTCTTCGTGGCGAAGTGGTCATTCTGCCTGCCTCACACTCCAAAGATTGTGGATTTGATTCCAGGCTATGTCCCACATTTAATTAATTTAATCTCTGTCAATGACAAAATTAATAACGATCTGGTCACAGTAATGTTACATATTGTTGTGTGTTTATGTCTGTATACATTACATGATAATGTACATGTAAAGACTTAAGAAGAAACTAATCACAGAAACACAACTAGGGTGACCTATTCATAAACAACAAAGGATAGTAAGTTACTATCGCTTAACAATACTTACTGGCAATCCGATATCTCCTTTTGGTCCTTCCAAGCCTCTGGGTCCTGGCTCACCCTTTGAGCCAGGTGGTCCCTCTGGTCCCGTGTTGCCAATTGACCCTCTGTGGCCCTGAGATGCAGTGTTAAACAGTGAATGCATGTTGGTTTGTACACATATACATAAAAAAAATACACAAACCATAATCAAAGATCAGCGCTGTAGCAAAGGGGTTACAGATGCAGTTTGCAACTCCGCATATTGCGTTCGAGACACAGCTGGGGGTGATTTGGAAGCAGACTGCCTCATGCTGGTTTTCATGTAATGGCATGAGTGCTGGTAATTCAGAAAGCAATGGCAAACTACTGAACCTAAACTTCTCAATAAATCACAAACAATGCTGGGGTTAACTGCGAAGTCCTGTAAAAGATACGCAACTAACTGTAGGGTGTATTTTTAATGACTGTGCAGTGTTTTAAAATATTGCTGGTTCAAGCTTTATATTCACCCTCTGTAAAGTTCATGCAACATAATAATAGGTAAATACAAAACTTGGACCGGCAATATTTCCAAACACTGCACAGTCATTACAAATACATCCTCTATAACTAAATGTAATAAAAGGGAGCCGGAGTAACGGATATGACCAGCCTGTCTGCCTGTCGGCCATGTGTTCAAATCCCCTTCGAGCTAGACATTTTAAAAAATGACCTAGGCTCCCAGGTCACCCCAGGTTAAAATGTAAAGCAGGGAATATTCTGAGAAGTAAAGGCTCCTGGCATGATAGTTAAAATGTAAAGCAGGGAATATTCTGAGAAGTAAAGGCGCCTGGCATGATATTAATCCCATCATCCATCAATCAATCAATCAATCAATTAATAAATCAGGTGCCATTTTCCACAATAAAGGTTGGCTGCAATGGATCTCTAACACTGTCTATCGCTTGCCTTGTCTGTACATTCTGTCAGACTGATGTTCGTCCATCTCATGATATATCTTCCCACTTGTATCGTTGTCTATCTCTTGCTCACTTGCCCTTAACCTTGCCCTCCAGTATAGTTTCTATAAGAGTGTTATGCCTTTTATTGTGGTCAAAATATTCCAGTTGCCTCTTTATTATTTCTTTCATCAACTCTCTTTCCATTCCCAGTTTTTCTAGAACCTCAGTGTTTCATTGTTTCTGTTTCCATGAAACATCACCATCAAGTCCCGCTTAGTCTATACAAATGTGAAGCTGGCACCACATACAGAATATTGCTACAGTCACGGAGCAGGGTCCTTGACTTGAATTGCTTATGGGTGGAGGTGGAAGCAGAAACAGCGGCATTCCATTGGTTAGAGGAGACCACTGCAACACATTGTATTCATTATGGACTCAAGGAGTATGCTTAGCAAGGTGGAGAAAGGAATGTTTCATGTGGAATGGCTCACCTCGCTTCAGAGGTCACAGATTGTGAGAATTGTATGGATGTTTTGCCCTGGCCATGTGGGGGATACTGACTGAGAACCCGTATATGGAAAGAATGAGACTGCAGGGGATTGGCAGTGGTTCTGGAAGAATCTGAAAACTGAGAGCGAAGACCAGGAGAACTTTCAATCAGATAGTGGTGGGAACAATTAGTAGTATGACTCTTCGCTGGCTGTTGAATGAGGGGACTAAGCGTATATGGGAATGTCCTGATTGTAGTGATGTCGGTTCTTAGCTCAACTCAACTTGCTTATAGTCAAAAAGGAAGCCATGGTGGCACAGTTGTCAGCTTGCTTGCTGCTGGCCCAGAGGTTATGTGTCTGAATCATCTTTGGGGAATCATGTTTTCCATTGATCCAGTCTAAAACGGGTACCAGCAAAATGTTTAGAAAGTAAAGGCAGCCAGCGTAATACTGACCTCATCACTCTTTGGCTGTCGACTGATCTAAAAATATGGAGCTAGCAACATAAACCTTATAAATAGGCCTTGTGGCCTTGAAAAGAGATTTATTTTTATAGTGCAAAAAGACAACTACTGTAAAGTATACAAATAAGGATGCACATGCATTCACCACTTTCTTTTTTGTTCTGTTTCCAAATTTATGTTTCAAGTTATGAGTTTTTGTTTTGTTCAGATAACTTTCAGATCCTCATCTTATTTTTTCGCTTGTTTTTTACTGTCTAGATTTTCATTTTCACTGACAATGACTTTGGCTGAAATGTTCACCTATATCTGATTGCTTCCCTTTTCACTGAGCTTTCTAGTCAAATTCTGTATTTTATTTAGGCCACAGACAATACAGGAGGAAAAAAATACTATCCAAGAATTAATTAAGTCACATCATCTCATCTTGCATCTCTTGTACCTTGCGATGACAAAGTGAAGCATAAAAAGCAGGAAAGTACCAATTTATAGGCTCCATATATCAAGATTCCCATGAATTCTATTATTCTCTCTGTCCATGGTCTCTATACATGGTCAGCCTCTTCTTCTGTTTCCATTCAGTCTGTACTTCAATGCTTCTTTTTCTTAAAGCAGCAGGATTACATAACATCATATCCTCAATAATGTATTGGAGTTACCCTTCCCCTGGAGTAAACTAGACAGGCCAAGAGAGGGATCATGCTGCATGGGCAACACATGGTCTCTAAGTTCAGCCCAGGCTTTGTGTTATGGAGAAGTTTAACTCCATCCATGGTCTGGTTGTTGTAATGCCTTTATTGAAGCACAATGTAACAAACTGTCAAGACGGCCAGGTGCCAGTGTGTATCCCTAGTATGCCACAAGGCATGGAAACAATATCCTTAATGGTATAACTCCTACCCCAGACAGTTGTCACTCAAACCCACTCTATTCCAACTGTTTCTGTTGTTACTTATAACTCCTGCCCCAGACAATTGTCACTCAAACCCACTCTATTCCAACTGTTTCTGTTGTTACTTATAACTCCTGCCCCAGACAGTTGTCACTCAAACCAACTCTATTCCAACTGTTTCTGTTGTTACTTATAATTCCTGCCCCAGACAGTTGTCACTCAAACCCACTCTATTCCAACTGTTTCTGTTGTTACTTATAATTCCTGCCCCAGACAGTTGTCACTCAAACCCACTCTATTCCAACTGTTTCTGTTGTTACTTATAATTCCTGCCCCAGACAGTTGTCACTCAAACCCACTCTATTCCAACTGTTTCTGTTGTTACTTATAATTCCTGCTCCAGACAGTTGTCACTCAAACCCACTCTATTTCAACTGTTTCTGTTGTTACTATGCCTAATCTAACCCACTTTATTCCAACTGTTTCTGTTGTTACTTATGCCTAATGTGGCCTAGGCAGTTCTGTTAATTTAAAGTACATTTCATAGCCTATTACTTTAAAGTGATATCTACCTCCAAAGTCACAAATACAAGTAAACTTACCTTCACTCCTTTGGTTCCCTGATTTCCCTTCAAACCAATGGGTCCTGGAGGTCCCTGAAAAAGTAGTAGAGTTCCTATTAACTCTTCGTATCCCATGAAATGCACTAAGTGTGATTAGTTAATCTCTATGTGCAACAAGCAACACAATATTGCACTTCAACACTTTCTTTCTCACTGACAGCTTGCTAGTGGTGAGAATGTTTTCCATCTTGCAAAAGGCTACCATTGCCATGACGATTCTTGTTCTAATCTCGACGAGGTATCTTGCATCAGATATTATTCCTGTTCCGAGATAGCTGTACTGATTCACCTGTGTAACAACTTTTCCATTTACTTGGATGTTACACTGTGTAATCCTGCATACCGCATTTGAAACACAACGTGGGCGATATGGAAGCAGAACACCTTTTCATATAATGGTATGAGTGCCAGTTCTTAAGAAAGCAATGGCAAACTACTGAATGTAAACTTGCCAAGAAATCACAAACAGCCAAAATATCTTGGGGTTGACAATCATGTCCTGTATAGGATATGATCTAAGTTTTTAACATTGTGGTATTTGTTTCTTCTTGGATATGCCCATAATCTTTCAAAACCAGGACACAGATACAGGCAAAAATGTTGACTGAAGTTTTTATCAACAGAACAACAAGTATGAAATGAATTGTTTTGTTCTTCTTGTTGTGTTGATAAAAACTTTGGTTGAAATGTTTGCGTGTATCTGTGTATTTTTAATCTGTTGAGCGGCATAGTTATATTTTGTGATTGTTTTCATACTTACATAAATCTACACAATATGGTGTCATAGCTGTTAGCATTATGCTTATTATTATGAATAAATCGCCTAATACAATAATTGTTATCTTGTTGCTATACAACAAAGGAGTAATTGTGCTACAAAAGATTTTGTTTACATACATAACAAATTCAGGTTAAATTAAATTAATTTAAAAACAAAATATTTATTATCATTTTGTAAAGCAAGGCACCACCCAGTTGCATAAAAAGAAGTAATGGGGCAGTATGCTTGTGATTGGCATAATGACTGTGACAGGTTGGCCCACCTCTCAGATCGTTTTGTTACTAGATGGAGATAGCCCTCAGTAAACCCCTCTATGTATCCTGTAGTAATTTTTATTTTTATCTATATTTTCAAATATTAGATAAAATCGTCTTTGGTTAGTGTATTTATATACATAAAACTATAGAGAGAGTTAAATACTATTTCTTCTTATAGTTAGAAGTAGATGTAGGGTAGAGTTCGTTTACAAGCCAAGAAATCAAGTCAGGCTGAATTTATATTCAGGTTTGGCTATGAAAAATAATTTGGCCACAGGAAGGGAACTCTCCTGGATGAGAAGTTAACTTCCGGTAGCACCCTAAGATCTGCCATTTTTTCTAGCAACCTGGAAGGAGCAGGAGCTATCACGTCAATTGGCTAAAATTGAACACCTGTCTGTGTTTAAACATATTTTATTGCTGGCTCTTGTTAAGCCGAAAAACCCTCTAAAACATAGAAAAGCCAATGATAGTCTCCACTCCCGATAGGCCAGTCAAAATCTAGTTGCAGGGTGAGTTAATAATAATTTTGTTAAACAATTTTCTGTGTGTCAAAATGCCGGCAAAATCTACCGGCCATGCCGATCGATAATAGATACTATTAATTAAAACTAGTGTTAGTTAACTAATATTAGAATTAGGACCATGTTTGTGCCATGTGGCTTGCCGACAAGGGTAAAACGAAAAGCTCGTCACATGTGGCATTAAAAACATGGATAAATTACATTACGTGATTCTCGAAATTAGGTATCTGCCTGCGGAAGGACACCTGAGTTAGTCAGTAGACGATTAGAGTTAAGATAATTTAATTATGTGCTTAAACTTCGGAACTAGCGGATTTCTCTAGATAATATACTTATTAGTTGAAGGAATTAGTTCAGAGAGTGAATAAGTTACCATTAATTATTCTTTATTAATCTCTATCTTGCCCATAGTCAGATTACTACCATGTGGTCCAAGATGGCCCACTTAACAAAGTTCAAACCTTGGGGGAATTCTCCAACCCTAATATTGTTCTTGTGTATAGTGAAAATAATCTTAAATCTAGCTAAGAAATCTTCTAGATAATTAATTATGTTTTAATTAATATAAGGAAGACTTGCTAGTAGTACAACTCATAACTCTTTAAGTGAACTTGGGGTGTTTCATTGATTTTAATGGTTCACTCGTGTACCTCGTGAAGTTATAGTTGTTGTGTGTGATTTCATTTCATTCTATGGAATTCATCAATATGTGATGTTAATTCATCGTGTGGAGTGTAGTTTGTGTGTTTCCATACTTGAAAAATGATGTGTGGTGTTTCATCGATGTAATGGTTTGTTAATGTATATGTGATGTCGGAGTTGTGGCGTCTGAGTTTCAGTCCATTGAAGTCATCCTATATGTACTGTTAAGTCATTATGTGAATTGTGGTTCATGTTTCCATGAGTAATCATGACTTAGAATATATATATTTGGAATGTGGTCTTTGAAGTAGAGCATTGTGATTGTACATGTTTGATCTAAATGTCAGCAGAGAGAATAGGATATCATTTGTATGCTGTTTCCATGAGATCAGTGTGCTGTTGTAGATTTCAGATAAGGAATCAACCTGTAAATTTAAATAATACATGCTATGAAAATTTATGAGACAAGATGCCATGCAGGACATGGCCAGAAGAATTTACAAGGCTGTCTTGAAGGATTATTCACTCCTTCTCACTGTCATTCACAGAGCCTGCACCCTGATCATCTGTAGCCGTAGTCACGACCGGTGATTGAGCTACGAACCACTCACTTGATGCAGCAGAGAGTGGAGTCCATACCACGATCCAGTCAGCACTGCCAGCTTACCATCCAGGAGGCTAAGAATTATCAGATGAGTGGCTACCCACCCGTTTGCCACTGCACAGCAATCCTAATTTGTCCGCTATTGGCTAAGAATCTATGATTATATCCTCTAGCTGAACAGTATCTGGTCAAGATTGCAGGGATCTGCGTATCTCTTATGTGTCAGTGAGTTCCCAGTGGGGCTCACGTAGTGTTCTTTAGGATTAAACGTTATGTTATATTTGTACTTTTAACAACTGCGTCTGTCATTATAGAATTAGCATCATCAGATTGTGTGACGAGTGAAAGGACTACATCTATACGTATCATTCTGTCTTATCTCCTGTTGTGTGAGAATACATTAGGCAGTGGGGGCTCATTTTTTTCATCCAGGCACGTTAGCAGGAATCACTTGACATACTGTCTTCATTTGTTAGCACAGTTCGTCGTCATAACTTTCCGCCTGGCACTGTTTAGAAGTAGTGATCCATTCTGGGACTTTTGATAATCATTCTTCTAGAATTGCGAGCCATTTGATCGCTTCTTCAGCAGTGGTTAGATTCTCTATTCGTAGAAGTCTATTTAGTATCTACTTTGATCCAATTCCATCCTAGTAGTATACGTTACGCGACAATGACCCCCACCACAGAGGAGTTTATAGTGGATGCATATACTTATGTATGACACCGACAGTACCAAGAGATCATAGTATGCGCAGAGGCAGCAGAATTAATAGCACAGTGGGTGTATGTATTATGGTGTTGGTTTAGCCACCTGCTTCACACTCCAAAAGTTGTGGGTTCACTTCATGAGTGAAAGTTTCTCAGAGACTCTTGGGGGTCGAGGCTGGAGCTACAGAGTTTGTACTCTGTGCTGCGATTTTTGCAGGCTGCTCCGCAGAAAGAGACTAAGCCATGTGGAATAAAACCTAAGACAATAAAATCAATCTTCTCGTCTTTAAACCCCTCTCTTTGTGTGTGGAATAAACACCCAAGAACATGATAAGATGACAGAGTAACTTCCTCCTGAAAGATCTAGCCAATAAGAATTCAGTATTGAAGAAGACTGGTATTAAGACAAATAAAATCAAACAAAATAGGATATTTTGAGATGGAAAAATATCTGGAAAAGATAATTATGGAGGGAGGGGCACTGGGAAATCAGAGCAGAGGAAAACAAAAATTTAGATGGATTCAAGACGTGATAGATAATTTACACATGACACCAACAGAGCCAATATATCTGGCTTAGATAGAGAAACATTTAAAATAGGGGAACATTTCTGCACAGCACATGCCACTGAATGACGATGAATAATTCTATAAGATGGTCTGTTGTGATGACATTGTAAATTTGTAAACATCATCATATTTTCTCACCCATTTTATCCACTCTTGGCTGCTAAGGACACTACAAATATGCACAACTAACAACTGAAATATGATGTCCTCAGGAGCAATAAATAGTTTCACAAAAAGCAAGTAACCTAGGCCAGAAAAATTAATCTGGCATAAGATTATTAGAAACCTGGCCAAATGAATAGTTATAAATACTTACAACTCGTCCCTGTTCTCCTGGGGTACCAGGTGGGCCTGGAACTCCTGTCTCACCCTACAGACAGAGAAGCATAATCACCATGCATAAGTTTATACTGCCTTTATAAATTTGAAGCATAAATGCTATTCTTTATAAGTGTACTTCTTTACATATTGAGAAATTGTAGATCTTCAGAATTCTTATTTTAGTAACTTCAACTTTAGCATTAATTTAGATATAGCCACCAATCTACTAGAAAATATTATGAAAATATCTGGCAAGAACAGGATAAAAAAGCAAAGCGTTTCAAAAAGAATATCAACATTTTGAAAGTCTACACAGATGTCAATCATGGACTGTTGATTGTTTGCATTTACTTGTTTTGAATTCAAATATAGTCCATGCATATGCTACTATTTCTAGTGCACTGGATTGATTTGTGTGTGTGGATAGCTTTCCCTATTACCAGTGTCCTTGGTCATCAGGCGAACCCACTCCTACTTCAGAGGTGTTTGTTCTTCTTCTTCTTCTTCTTCTTCTTTCGTTCGCTTGAAATATGTCTATAAGTGCAATGCTGTCTCTTGTATGAATTGAACTGTCTTTTTCAGTCCACACAGCGGTCCATAGAGTTTATCTTCCACTGAGAGGTGTTTGTAATTTACATTCCCAAGTCAAGGACAAGAAATCAACATTTTAGTCCAACTGACCGGGGTTGGCGTTGAACCCGTTATCTTGGCATCATCAAACCTGAAGTTTAAGAGCGAGCCTTCTTATCCATTCAGCCATACTGACCTCAGATTTTGAACTTAAATGTAAGAGAAAAATTCTTAGAATACTGTAGATTCTTCTTTCAGCTCAAATTAACTCTGTTCTTTTCCTCTCACTCTCTGATTTTTTTGGGGGCTATCGCTAGCTTTGAACTCAAGCGTAGTCCATACACATGCTACGACCTCTAGTGCACCGATCTTTGCATGTAAATTAGCTTTCCCTATACCAGTGTCCCTCACCATCAGGCAAACCCACTCCGACTCCTGAGGTACTGATTCTCTGATGACACCCATATTCCTCTGATCACTATGTTACTGCTGACCCCATCCCACTTATGCAGTAATCCTACTCTGATCCTGCACCCAGTTTTTCTGTCATCTTTCCACTAATACATACATTTTTATAGCAGCATAAAATTGTCTAGTAATTAGTGCATTATATAGGGTATTTGTAAAGTCTCACTACACTTGGTGTGTAGAAAAGCTATTTGTTGGAGAGTATGTTTTTCGTTTGCAAGACAGAAAACATACTCTCCAACAAACAGCAGTTCTACATATGAATTGTAGTGAGACTTTACAAACAACCTGTATATGGGCATTTTCCTTTCCTAATTGGGTGAGATGATGTAATACAGGGAAAGTAAGGAGTCTCTGACTTTTCTTTTATCACTTTTGCAAATAACAATAATAATTTGTACATGTGTTTTCAGAAGTTTTCTGGAGTAAGAATTCGTTTTATTACTAGATTATTTGAAACACTTAAATTACTTCAGTTCAAGAGTTGCAAACCGGTCATCTGGGAATTTCTGTACATCCTACGATAATGCATTTCACTTGCTAGTAATTCATTCGTCATCATCTAATCTTGTTGCTCTGGTACCTTGCGATGTTGAGGTGAAGCATAAGTTATTTGCTTTGTCCATCGTTTACATGGCCGGCCTCTTCTTCTAGTTCCATTTGGTCTATACATCATTGCTTGTTGTGGTATACTGTTAGTTGCTAGCTTAGTTATGTGGCTTAACCATTTCACTTGCTGTGTTCTAATGTAATCTAGTGCTACTATTACCCCCAATTTCATAATTTCTGATTTTCTCTCTTCATGATACAATGAGTATTATTCTCAGGAATTTCATTTCCATTGTTGTAATTTTATTTTTCTCTTTTTCCGTCATTGTCCAGGCTTGGCATTGGTTAAATAGAGTTGGTAGGAAGATTGTGTTGCAGAGTGCTTTTTTAATATCTATTGATATGTGTTTGTTCTTTAGTAGTGTTTGTCCAATTGTCCAATGAGTTGGTTTGTCTTACTGCATGCATTTTTGATCTCGTCTTCTGATTTGCCATTTGATGATATACTTCCAAAGTACTTGAAGCTTTTTAATTGTTTCAGGGGGTGTTCTTTTAGATGAAGCTTTGTTGTTTTTGCTTCTTTAGTTATGGTATTTTACTTCTGTTTACTGATTCTAATTTTCACGTTGTTTCTTATACACTTTGAAGAAGAGGAAGAAAAAATGATAAGAACATAACAGATACTTACCACAGGTCCTGGCTGTCCTGGTGGACCAGGGGGACCTTGGGGTCCTGTCACACCCTATATGCCAGGACAAGAAAATAAAAATGGTTGTTATAGTGAACATTGCAGTTATGTAAAGTACACTGCAGTAACTTTTGTCTACTTCAGAAATTTTATTTCACAATGATAATACATTGTAAGAGGAATCACAGTAAAAACTTAGTGTTACTGATAGAGTCAAATTAACAAGTTCTTCTTCTTCTTTGAGTCTATGCCATATGTAATTGTCCTCTGCCTGCGGTCTCATGCACTGCCAATCTTTTCTTCTTCTTTTCGTTCATCCGGAGTGTTTTTTCAGATGTGATTGCGGTGTGTCTGTTATGCGCCCTTGGGCCGAAACCCGTAGGCCAACACATCGACTTTAGCGTGCTTTTTTGACCAGGTAGCATTCCTGGGAGACTCTCCCTTTTGTGGTGCCATCTACTACCATGCTGGCCAAGTAAGAACGGTCGAAGACAACGGTCATCCCTCAAAGGAAGGCAGGGACAGTCCATAGCATTTTCCGCCATCCAAGGTTGCTTCCATAGTTGCAGGGCCGACACATAACGCCCTGGTTCTGGGCTAGCCGAGGGAATCGTCACGTCCTGCTCATGGCTGCTTTAAATCCTCACTTCAATATATTGGTCATTTCGTTTGCCCCGGGCCATTCCCGCACAAACGCGACAGGTTTGCAGACGGTATCCACTCAGCGAGTTTTCGGGCATGTGCTTGTCGTTGCGCCCGTCAGAGCTGTTCCAGGCACGACAGACATTCGGAAAACTACCTAGTCAGAGCTGTTCCGAACAAGAGCGGCATTCGGAAACTAGGTAGTCAGAGCTGTTCCTAGCACGAGAGATATTCAGACGAGACATTTCACTCGGACGTAAATGCGTAGTGTCAATTTTTAGTTTGCCACCCGTAGGACGACACTTCCGGCTTCCGGCGGACATTTTTTAATGAGGTTAGCCTTCCTCGGGTTTCGAGACTCTTGTTTCGGCTTCCACACAGCAAGCTTTCGCTTCGGGCTGCCACGTAATGGATTCGCAAGACAGGCGTTCCATTTCATGTCAACGAGACAATTTTCCACCTTTGACTACACTCACTCCATGAGTGTGGTTACAGACTATCGGACGTCTGCGAGACGTGCGACCGAGGTGTTTTTCCACCTTTTGTACTGACTCACGAGGTAGGCTACATGTGCTGCCGGCTCAGTACCTTACCTCCGTGCGTCTGTGGGCGAGTAACGGTCAGGCTCTTTCATCCGGGGATACCTCATATCCCCCAGCTAAGAGCCATCGAACGAATCTGCGCCGAGCAAGTAGCGTTCTCAGCACATCATCACAATTTTGATGTAGGTTTGTGTCGGCCAGGCTCTCACTTCCGAGAGTTTATGGCTTAGAGACGTTCAGCCATACACCTCGGATGGGAGCCTAAGAGGTTATGCCCGGACTGAGATTTAGGGATCATTTGCCTGATTTTGACTGCTATCCTCAGTCTTACCTGCAGAGCAGCGGGTTGTGTCTCTCTTAGTCTGGTCCCTATCCCACGAGCCGCCCGATATGTAGTTTTCACCCATCGGCAAGCACATGGGGTGGATGGGACACGCAAGCTCCCCCACCACAGCAAGGTGGAGACACATCGGGGGAGCAATCTTTTCTGATACAGGTCTTCCTCCATGCCATGATGTCAAACCGTCTAATGTCTTATGTCTTGGTCTTCCTCTGTCTCTCTTCCCTCCAACTCTCCCGTTGTCATATACCACTCCAGCCTCCCACTTTTCATGATGTGCTCAGTGAATGTGGATTTTCATCTTCTGATGTGAGTAACCAGTTCTCTTTGTGAGTTAACTTCTTTCAAGATAACTTCTTTCAAGATATTAATTACACTTTTTATCTGTCCTTGTCATTCTTCTGTAAAACCACATTTCTGCAGTTTCCACATAATTCCTCATCTGCTGATTGTCCATGATTTGCATCCATTGATTAGGATTGATTTGGTATAACTTTTAAGAACTCTTTCCCACCTTCATTGATAAAGATATATTGCACATATTATTTGTCATCTTAAACTATCAACTAGGATAACTATTAATAGTAACACCTAGGACAGAGTGCTTAAAAGTAGTCATTGCCTGGGAATGAAAGAGAAAGTAAAATAGTTTATGATGAGTATGGTACATGGCTGATAAAGAATGAGCTAAATATCATGGTAATGTTAAAGAGCATATGTAGGTTGCATATCCTCGCACTATTGGCTGATAAAGAATGAGCTAAATATTATGGTTATCAATCAATCAATCAATCATGTGCCATGCCGGAAAGCGTGGGCGGTCATGATTCGCCATTTCACTCGATCACCAGAGTCGTGGATCAGCTCAGTGTTCCTGTCTCGTCCATGCCATGTGGCCAAGCCATCCAGGTATTTTCCTCTCGGTCTTCCTCTTGGTCTGTTCCCTTCGATCTTGCCAGCTGTCACTAAGTTCTCCAGTCCATTTCTTCTCATAACATGTCCAAAAAATTTTGACTGTCTACGTCTAATTTCTCTAATCAATCTACGATTTTCATTTGTCTCTTGTAGTACTTGGTCATTGGTTTTTCTATCTGTCCATGGTATTCTTTGCATTTTCCTCAGAAACCACATTTCTGCAGCCATCAGATGTTTTTCAGCTTGACTGCACATTGTCCAAGTTTCACATCCATACAAAAGAACAGGCTCTATGTATCCCCTCAACACTCTTTTTCTCGTTTCAATTGACATCATTATGGTTATGTTAAAGTGCATATGTGAACATTGTTGCTAGGTAAAGCAGCAGGTACAGAACTGAAGCAAATAACGGAATATATTTCAAATCTACAAAGATGGCTGAATATATTTCAAACATACAAAAATGGCTGACTTATTTGTCAAACTATGGTCTGTCACATTAATCATACATAATCATATCCGCTAGCCTCATGCTCTGAAAGTCGTCATTTGTTTGTGAACTCTGTCTTTTGGTTGACAATTGCAGTTTTCTTGGAGACTCCTGCAGGGTTACTGCTGGAGCTACAGAGCGTGTGCGATGCTTTTGGCAGACCTTTCTTGCAGAAAAATACCGAACCATATGGATAAAGGATAAAGCTCAGTTCAATGAAGTTGACCCTCTGCCTTTAAATCTCCATTAAACAGACCCAGAATACCTCACAGCATGTAAAAGGTCCTTTACTTCATTGATGTGTTTCTGAGGCCCACAAGGGAAGTAAGGATCAGTAACATTGTCACTTACCATACATGTCAAAAGAGACATCTAAGGAGGGTTGGCATGAGTTATTACCCTAACCAGTAGAAAACTTTAGCTGCAAAATTCAACCAATCCCCAACCAGTAGAAAACTTTAGCTGCAAAATTCAACCAATCCCCAACCAGTATAAAACTTAAGCTGCAGAATTCAACCAATCCCCAATCAGTAGAGACTTTATCTACAAAATTCAACCAATCAGAATCCAGTCTACAAAAGGCTTGGCATGAGTTGGTTGAAGGCCTATGCTCCATTTGGAGGTGAAAAGCAGAAAAAGAAGAGTGATGGTACACATGAACACGAAATGAATATGAAAAAAAAAAACCCAGAAAGTATACTTAGTCATGTTTACAAGAACCTGGTCACAAAGGAAAGAGCGAAATGTTGTAGCCATATAGCCTACATCGGTAAACAAACATCGACACTATTTTCAACAAGCCACTTACTGGTGGGCCAGGTTGGCCTCGCTGTCCGGTGCTTCCAGGGAACCCCCTGTCTCCCTTGGGACCAATGACACCCGGAGAGCCTGGTTCTCCAGGAATGCCGATCTCACCCTGTAGGAAACATTTTATGTTTATATCACACAATCATTTTCTTCCACATGAAATATTCATTAATGTCAGACAAAGAGTTAACAGTTACCTGCCTGTCCTTTACAGGGCTTTGCAATCAACCCCAGCACTTATTGGTTGTTTGTGATATATTAGGCTAGAGGGAAAGATTGGCTACTAATTGAGACAAGAACACAGAGCTGATCCACAACTCTGGTAATCGTGTAAGGTAGCGAAACATTGATTGATTGATCGCTTATCGGCATGACACATGATGAAGATGTTTCCAAATTGCAGATGATTGTGAATCCTCGAGCTAGTATATCAGGAAATTGTGAAACTGCTTTTACTGACCGCATTGTCACAGACGCCAACTCTAAAAAAAAACATAAATTAGGGCAACCATATAACAGCATAATTAATGGAGAAGTGTCTTGATACCCTTCTCTCATCACAAATGCTACCACAGTGGCATGATGTAGCAGACCTTCTTGCATTACATTACTCCCACCTGTACTTGACTGCACATCCTCTGACTGTTGCTATATAACCCAACTTCTGTTAGAATTCACTCTGTTTCACATGTGCAGCTTCTGAGATAAGTATCACGTATTCTGTCAGAATTCACCCTGTTTCACACGTGCAGCTTCCAAGATAAGTACCACATATTCTGTCAGAATTCACTCCATTTCACATGTGCAGCTTCTGACATAAGTACCACATATTCTGTCAGAATTCACTATTTTTCTCACGTGCAGCTTCCAAGATAAGTACCACATACTCTGTCAGAATTCACCCTGTTTCAGATGTGCAGCCTCTGAGATAAGTACCACATATTTTATTCCATTCTGCTTGCTTATTTTATTCCACATGATTCCATAATATGATGCCTTAATGTAAATGACTGTGGTGTCATTTCCGTCATTCATGTGTTGTGTTTTCTTGCTATTTTCTGATAAAGATTTGTCACTGGAGCATCCTCTATTTTTTGGGGGGTTTTGTATTTGTATTTTTAAAAACTACCCTACACTTCCAACTGAGAGCTCTGTGGCGAAGGTGTTACGGACAGTTCATAATCCCGCATACCCACATTCGAAACACAGCTGTGGGAGATTTGGCAGCAGACCGCTTTACATTGGTTTTCTTATGAAATGGTTTGGGTGCTGGTTATTCAGAAAGCAATGGGAAACTACTGAACGTAAACTTGCCCAGGAATCATGAACAGCCAGAAAATGCTGGGGTTGACTGCCACGTCCTGTCAGGTCATGCAACTAACTTTTTTAACACTTCCAACTATTTACATTTCCACGGTTTTCTTCTTCTTCCTCCTCCTTCCTTCTTCTTCTGCCTTTAAGATACCTACTACTGTATAGGCCCCAAGACCACGTAAGCCAAGGTCAGTTCATGGTTGGCTGGATGTTGGCTGATATCTACACCGTGAGCTCACCAGGCTCAATTTCACTGCTTTAGCATTTCATTGATATCTCTCCCTACATCTGCAAAGTCACTGTATTATGAGGTGAGGTGATCATCTCCTTTCCTTCCCAAGCAGATTCATTACCACACCAGGGTCAGAAGCCACACTGATCAAGACTTCTCTTCACCTTTTTGTGAGTTAACTTGGAAACAGACACTCTTCTGTGATGAAACCTGATAAGGACTGTAAACTTTGGATGCTGTGTGACTGCAAGAGCACCACAGCAACTCTCAATATTGATGCTAGACATTCAGCACCCACATTTTGCACACACTGCATACATCATTTTGCTGATTTGTCAGAATGAAACCTAGCCACCATCAACCCTTGATTATTTAAGTCTCACAAAGTCAATGGATCAAAACAACGGGGTTCTAACAACATCAACAATAACAAAAACAATTATTTTGCTGCATCTCGTCAGGTGCACACTGCAGAGTTATATACCATATGAAGTGAATAAATGAAAATACTTAATTGTTACAACTTAAATATTCTTTATTTATTCACTTTATATGATAAATAACAAAAACAACAGAACAAGAGCAACAGCAACTCAACAACAACAACCTTTCCTTCCCAGAATAATTTCAAGTATCCATTTCGCAAGGATGGGTTAACTCCAGAACTCTACTTATGAGAACAATCCCAACTGCTGAAAGGACCAAACCCCTGACCTCTGTGCACTTACAACTATGCCATTAAGACTACTATCAAATGTACTTGTTTAACAGGTAATGACTCTCTTACCTGAATACCAGGAACACCTGGCAGACCTGGTTCACCTGGAGGACCAATAGGACCCTGGTATTGAAGAAACATGGGAAAGTGTCGAATGAACAATTTTAATAGCAAACATATATCATTAATATGTAAACCCTCATTTTTATGTATAGCTAAAATACAGAGTATAAACAAACAATGGGAAATGATCAGGGACTCCATTCATCAAACGAGCAAAGAAATATTATGGAGAGAAACCAAAAAGCTAAGAAAAAAAATGGATGACTGAAGAAATGTTAATTTTAAGGCCAAAAGAAAACTGTAAAAATTAAAAACAAGAATATGATAAGATAAATAAATAAGAAATAACTGTGTGAAAGGCAAAGAAAGTAGGTTAAGTGAGCAGTACAAGAACATTGAATTAAATACTAATACAGATATGAATGAACAAACAAATAAACAAAAAATATGCACAGACAAATCAGTGAGCCCACAGGAAGAAAAATAAGAATAAAAACAGTGTTTAAAATTAAAAAAAACAAAAAAGATATTATTGGAGGAAGATGCTATAATGAAGAGTTGGAATGAGTGTATAAGAGAATTATATGATGGAGAAAGGGAAAAATTAAAAGAAGAAAGTTACTTAGAAGGTCCACCTATTCTAAAAGAAGAAGTTGATGATGCTGTCAAACATATGAAGAAAGGAAAAACAGCTGGGCCAGATGGAATCACAATAGAAGAATTAGAAGTACTGGGAGAATTTGGAGTAGATATATTAACCAAAATGTTCAATTATATTTGCAGCATTGGATATCTACCGGGCGATATGCTGAAATCTGTATTTATAGCTATACAAAAAAGACCAGGAGCAATTGAATGCAATGATTTTCATACAATTAACCTCATAAATTATGTCACTAAGCTTCTACTCAGAATTATAATGAGAAGAACAAGAAAAAACAAAAAAACAATGCAATATATACATTATGGACACTAATAGAAAGATCAATAGAGAGACAGAAAGGCATATATTTATGCTTCATAGATTATACTCAGGCATTTGATAAAGTAAAACATGATGAACTGATTAAAATGTTGGAAGATATTAACATTGATGGGAAAGATCTCAGAATAATAAATAATATTTACTGGAACCAAGTAGCAGCAATTAAAATGGGAGATAAAGAGGGCAATTATGAACAAATAAAGCCGGGAGTATGACAGGGATCTGTTTTGTCACTGGATCTCTTCTCCCTCTATAGCAAAGTAATAATGAGAGAGATCAAAGAGAAAACAGGAATACTGTTTGGAGGTTATTATATAAACAATATGTGCTATGCAGATGACACAGTATTGGTAGCAGATAATGCAAAAGATCTGCAACAATTGTTCGACATTGTAGTAACAGAGAGTGCAAAGAAATGACTCTTTGAATATCAAGAAAGCAGTAACAATGGTGATATCAAAGAAAAAGGTGACACCAAAATGTACATAATGCCGTCACCAGAATGCCAACACAAAAGTCCTCTATGAAACATGCAGTTCATCCTTGATGGAAGCAGCAGTCACTAACCCAACCAGATGTTAGCCTACAAAGTCTTGATATTTCTAGATGTTTTGTTTCTAGATGTTTTCTAGTCAGCCACGCCATTTTTTTCTCCGAAATGTAGTTCACGCAACAAAACAACCTCTAACAGATGTAAAAAAAACATTTCACTGTACATAATCCCATGGCCAGAATGCCAAATGCCAACACAAAAGTCCTCTACGAAAATACAGTTCATCATCAATGGAAACAGCAGTCATTAGAAAACAAGGAAAAAACTGGTCACTTCTGCATTACAAACAGCCTCCATGCATGCAGATATGTCTAGATGTTGTTGTTCCGTTTCTAGATATTTTCTAGCCAGCTATGCCATTTTTCTATCCTGCAGTTCATGCCACAATACCTCGGACAGATGTGAAAAACATTTCACTATACATAATACAGTCTCCAGAATGCCAAAACAACAGTCCTCCATGAAACACAGTTCATCGTCAAAGGAAGTGGCCGTCAACCAGAAGACCAGCAGCCATACATTTTGCATAAGGCACAAAAACAGGTCAATTCTGGGACATAGCCAGCCACCATTGCTCTGAACATGCAGTTCACGCTCCATAAACTCGGGCAGATTTAAAAGCATTTCACACAAAATTCACAGCTCACAGCGTTGTGCCATGCACTAAACTCAGTAGCAGGGCGACGGAACCATAAACTAAAAGTCCAACATGAATGCAAACAGTGCGACGAGCATAAACACTCCAGAGGCCTTAACCGTTTCACTGCCTATCCTCCATGTTTGTGACCCGAAATTCGACAACTGGAAAGATCGAGGGGAAGATAGGCAGAGGCAGACCAAGAGAAATGATACTGGATGGATTGGGACAGTGGCTTGGAGGAATATCATCAGCAGAGCTGATCCAGAAAACCAAAGATCACGATCTGTGGAAAGTCATGAACGGCTATGCCAGCTGGCATGGCACTTGATGATGAGTATTATAATTATGAATGTTGAATTGATATGAAATATAAAATTTGTATTATCTAATATAATAACTGAGAATACTTGAATTGTTAATGTGAATATTTCTATTCAATCATTGGACAACCACCTATCATTCTGTACATGAACCTGTCTATGTGTCTGTCTATCTGACTGTCCATCCATCTTTCTGTCTGTCTGTCTGTCTGTCAGTCCATCCATCTGCCCATCGGTTGGTCTGTTTATCTGCCTATCTATCCACAATCCATGTTTGTGTGCTTGCGCATGTGTGTGTAGGTGCGTGCATGTATGTATGTACATAATATGTAAGTACTATGTACACACATACTATTAATTTATACATCCATCCAACCATCCATCCATCAATTGATCAATCAATCTGTCTATCTCCATGATAGATAACTGGTGTGCGAAAGATGAGTGATTGGAAGGACCAAATTTAAGATAGGCATCAGTGTCCAATTTGTGATAAAACTTGAAAATAGTTTTTTAATTTGTTTGTTTGTTTGTTCTGTCTGTCTGTGTGTCTTTTTCTCTGCCTGTCCATCTCTCCATCTGTTGTCTCTCTCTGTCTATTTTGTTTCTCCTTGTCTGTTGTCTCTCTCTGTTTGAGATCTCTCTCTGCCTGTTGTCTCTCACTGTAAGTTGTCTCTATCTCTGTCTGTTTTCTCACTCTATCTGTTGCCTCTCAATCAGTCTGTTGTTTCTCACTGTAAGTTGTCTCTCTCTCTCTGCTGTATGTCTGTCTGTTAGCTCTCAATCTATCTGTTGTCTCTCAATCTGTCTGTTGTCTTTCACTGTCTGTTGTCTTTCACTGTCTGTTGTCTCTCACTGTCTGTTGTCTTTCACTGTCTGTTGTCTCTCACTGTCTGTTGTCTCTCTCTCTCTCTCTCTCTCTCTCTCTCTCTCTCTCTCTCTCTCTCTCTCTGTGTCTGTTGTTTGTCTGTCGTCTCTCACTCTGCTTTGACAGCGTACAAGACTCACACCAATCTCCAATATAAGTACAGAAGAACAGCCCCTAGCTGTTTTATATCCATCATTTTCCCATTCACACCATGTCATTAATACATTTATTTAAAATTTGCACATTCATTTACACTATCAAATCATTTACGTAATACTAATCCAATATTGATTGCTTTGTTATGTGGGGCTGCGTGGTCTCGAGGTAATGTGTCTGCCTCGAGTGCTGGAGGTCCCGGGTTCAAGCCCTGGTGAGGACAGGGATTTATTTCACGTGGACTTCTAGTAAATAAAATTTTCCCTGGTCTCTGGGTGTATTGTGTGTGCACGTAAAAAATCCCTTGGCAGTTGGAAATCAAAAAAGAGTAGCCTAACGGCGCTGCCCGGGCAAAATTTCGAGTTAAAAATCTACCCAAAGTATTTCAGGATCCTCGCCGGTGCTTCGGAGTTCGTGCACTGAGCTGAGTTTCTCCAGACTCAGGTTTCAGTTAGGAGGAGAACGGAGCACTTATGGGTTACACCCGTGTGCCGTGATGTTGATCCATCGACTAAACTAAACTTTGTTATGTTCCTATCTACAGATTTGCCCTTGTCAGACATGGCTTTAGCATTTTCAAAGTAACTGGCAAAAACATCAAATCAAATAGGGTGAATCTAGACAAGACAGCAACAGAAGAATCAACAAACACAGAACTGGTGTCGCCAGTAGCTACACACTCAGGGGAAGACACTAAGGAGGGGATCTAAGTGCTTATGGACTAACAGTTTGATGTGCACTGAGGATGATCTGTTGGCTAACTAGCTAACTAAGTGTAACTGGCTTACCTCTGGTCCAGGAGTTCCTGCGTCGCCATCCCTGCCAGGTGGTCCAGGCTCACCCTGATATAAAAATTAAGACTTGTGAAAAAATAATAAAACACAATTTCATACTAAAAAACATAAGTGTCATGTTCAGTCCATTCTCTGGCAGGAAAATCACTATACACTGATCAGTTTGAAAGAAACCAAAACAGTTTTCTGCAGAAATGTATGTTATACTGGGTGTTTGTAAAGTCTCACTACACTTTGCATGTGGAACAAATTTGAAAAATGAAGCACATGATGTATTAAAAAAATGTGCTCCACAGTCAATTGTGAAGCAATGTGCAGCGAATGACTGTCGTCTGCTGGAGTAATTCTTTGGACTCCAAACAGAATGGTGTTATCAACAGAAGAAAGAATTTTTCAAATTTGTTCTACATATAAAGTGTAGTGAGACTTTACAAACACTCCATATATTAAGGCAGGAAATGTGAAGCTAACAATCGAGAAAGAGTGCATTAATGCAATAATTGTGTCATCATTATGACGTGTCCTGCCAACTGGCTTAGGTGTTAATGTCTCCCTGCAGTGGTTTTTCTGTCCAGTCTTTTTTTACAGCTCTTGCAGTCAAGTGACTACACCCTTGTGTAATAATGTATGCCATGAATTTCGATCTTTGGCAGCAGTCTCTCAGGTGTCGTGATGAATTCCAAAAGCTTTTAGTCAGATCTTCAGAGTGTCGTTAAGGTGTTTTCTCTAGATGCCTTGAAAGCGTTTACCACAGCGTAGCTCACCGTAAAAAAATTGGTTTCCATTAACGACTGTCTAAGGCATTACAAAAGTAAGTAAAGTTTACCATGTAAAAAGTGAAGTATACAATGTATAAAGTAAAGTATACCGTATATAAAGTAAAGTATGCCATGTATAAAGTAAAGTATACCATGTATAATGTAAAGTATACCATGTATAATGTAAAGTATACCATGTAGAAAGTAAAGTATATCATGTAAAAAGTAAAGTATACCATGTATAAAATAAAGTATGCCATGTATAAAGTATACCACATATAAAGTAAAGTATACCATGTATAAAGTAAAATATGCCATATATAAAGTAAAGTATACCATGTATAAAGTAAAGAATGCCATGTATAAAGTATACCACATATAAAGTAAAGTATGCCATATATAAAGTAAAGTATGCCATGTATAAAGTAAAGTATACCACATATAAAGTAAAATATACCATGTATAAAGTAAAGTATGCCATATATAAAGTAAAGTATGCCATATATAAAGTAAAGTATGCCATGTATAAAGTATACCACATATAAAGTAAGTATACCATGTATAAAGTAAAGTATGCCATGTATAAAGTATACCACATATAAAGTAAAGTATGCCATATATAAAGTAAGTATACCATGTATAAAGTAAAGCATACCATGTATAAAGTAAGGATACCATATATAAAGTAAAGTATGCCATGTACAAAGTAAAGTATTCCATATATAAAGTAAAGTATGCCATGTATAAAGTAAAGTATTCCATATATAAAGTATTCCATATATAAAGTAAAGTATACCATGTATAAAGTAAAGTATGCCAAATATGAAGGATCCATTCTCACACCATGAGGATACTGCTGGGTATATGGTGCTAGTGCCATATTGTTAGACCAATCTTCTCTCCATGGGAACTGTGGTCAGTATCATGCCAGCCACCATTACTTTCCAGAAATTTCCTGGTAGCCATTTTCAGGCTGTGCCAACCTGGCAGCCCATGTCAATGAAAAAAACTGAGGGATTCAACACATGACCACAGGCTGGTAGGCCAGGTGTGGTGCCTGGGGCATATTGAGTTGAGTTGTGTTCTTTTCTAAATTCACAATTTTTGGGAATTTTTTTAGTGGAAATACAATGTATAATTCTGTTATGTTGATCAACTTTTTATTAGGGAACCAAGCGGGCAATCATGACTCTTCTTGAAATGCTGTCCTATACTTCACTTTTACTTTACTGGCTCCTGGTCATCTTGACAGATGATAGGTTGTTAGTTACATAGTGCTTAAAAAAGGCACAATAACTACAACTCATGGCGGGGACCAGGGGTAGATTTATACCTCTCCATACCACAAAGCCTGGGCTGAATTGTAGAGACCACGAGTTGCTCATGCAGCATGATCCCTCTCTCGGCCTGCCTAGTTTACTCAAGAGGAAAGGTAACACTAATACATCTGGAATATGACCAGCTACAGAAGAGTTCTGATCATCAAATGAAAATTCTTTCTCATGTTGCAAAGTGTTGCCATATAGCATCGAGAACCCACAACTCATGAGCTGATTCTTAGCTCACCTTTGGTCCAGCTTCTCCTGCATCTCCAGCTGGACCAGGAGGTCCTGAATTACCCTGTGGAGAAACAAAAATAACATGATATTCTTTTTGAATATAACGCAAAGGTAGTAGAATAGCATTGATATGAATTAAAATTAGGTACAATGGATGATTAGCAAGAGAACACAGTAAAGAGATAATAGAGAGAGAAAAAATAGAGAAAGAACAGAGAAAGAGAAAGAAAAGAAATAGGCATAAAAAGATGGACAGATGGATGGATGGATGGATTGATGGATGGATAGATAGATAGATAGAAATATAGACAGACAGACAGACAGACAGACAGACAGACAGACAGACAGACAGACAGACAGACAGACAGACAGACAGACAGACAGACAGACAGACAGACAGACAGACAGGTAGAATTAAACTTTTTTGTTTTAAATTTTAAAAGGGTTACAAATTTGGCACATAGGCCTGTCTTACATTCGGCCCTTCCAATCACTCATCTTTCGTTCATCAACAGTGCATGATGCATTCACATAGGGAAAAAAACATTGTCAAATGAATGTTGTAAGCATAAACAATGCAAATTATCATGTTATGTGGCACATCTTCCCTCCAACACAGACATCCCCCACCCACTCACACATGAACCACCCATACCCACACATCTTCTCAACCACACATACATCCCCACCCACACTTACATCCCCCACCCCCCTACACACACCCCAACACACCCACCCACATACACATACCCCACCTACCAACACCCACACATCCCCACATAGATAGATAGATAGATAGATAGATAGATAGATAGATAGATAGATAGATAGATAGATAGATATACAGACAGACAGACAGACAGACAGATAGATAGATAGACAGTAGATAGATACACAGACTGATAGACAGGCAGATAACAAGAAAGAAAGAAAGAGAGAGAGAGAGAGAGAGAGAGAGAGAGAGAGAGAGAGAGAGAGAGAGAGAGCGAGAGAGAGAGAGAGAGAGAGAGAGAGAGAGAGAGAGAGAGAGAGAGAGAGAGAGAGCCTCTCAACTTTCATCTACAATCCCTGAGTGGCACTATTTTATGGTTACATGTTACTTGTTTCAAATTCAGAGTATTTAAAAACACCCGTCTGCACCACATTATATCCCAGCATGCTCCAGAGTACACAGTAAAGAGGTCAAGTCAACTTCCTCACCCTCTGAAGGTCAAGACTTCACTGAAGTTCAGACCATGAATGCCATTTTCCAGGGGGTCATCGCTGGAGCTGTGCTGTGTGTGATGCTCTCAGCAGATGGCTAGCCATATGTGGAGAGAGATCGAGCCACTTAAGGTAAAACTCGGTACAATGAAGCCAACCCCCGTCGCCGTTAACCTATTTTTAATACCACAGAGTGCAGGCTGTGGATACAACCTCACGGGGCTGTAAAGTGCCACCTATCCAAAAACCCGTCACTTGAAAACAGTAGGAAATTGGTTCTTCCTCATGACCCTAATACACTACACACACTGTACAGGGGGGTGGAGCACCTCAGATGTGGCAACATCCATCTCTGGATAGCAGAGACTTGCTTGGATTCACAGTGTGGAATGTGTGGATAAGAAAATATGTTATGCTCCCTCCTGATTCTGGGGTAGTGAATCATGCAGCTACTTATCTGTGTAATATGACTGGCAAAATCATCTTACCATGTGACCTTTCTCTCCATCTTCTCCTCTCTCTCCTCTTGGGCCTGGTTCACCTTGTAACCCCTGCCGTCCTTCATCACCTTTAGGTCCTAGCAACCCAGGAGGACCCTGACAGGAAAATCAAAAACACAATCAAAAATAAATATCAAAAACATGAGCAAACTGAAAACAAGTTTACAAACTAACAACACTAATAAATTAACTGATTCAGTTAAAAGTTAATTGCACATCCTTTACAGGATGTCACAGTCAACCCCAGCATTTTTTTGCCTGTTTGTGGTCTCTGGCAAGTTTATGTTCAGTAGTCTGCTAATGCTTTCTGAACGAGCGGCACAAATACCATTTTATAAAAAACCCAATACACGGAGGTCTGCAGTCAAATTGCCCGCAGCTGTGTTTCAAACGCGGTATGCCAGATTACGAACTGCGTCCATAACCCCTTCGCTAAGGAGCTGGTTAACACATGTGTATGTCTCAGCACTCTGTGAGCACACAAATTTATGGCACCTGGAATGCCATGAACCATGGTAGTGTAATGGCCAGCACACGTGCCTGGTGGTCATGTGTTGAATTCTCTATCGAGGTACATTTTTAAATTGACCTAGGCTTCCTGGTTGTCCAGTCTAACTTAGGTACACGGAAATTCCGAGGGAAATAAAGGCGGCCAGTGAGATAGTGACCACATCACCCACCGAGTGCTGATTGGTTTATAAAAATATTGGGCTCAAACCGTATACCCATATGCATACAAGTGTGTAAAAGAGCCCTTCACTTTTCTTCTTCTTTTTGTGTGTGTGTGGGAAGTGCATCACTCCTAGTTATTTACTCTCATTTGTTGGAGTCTGTTGACGATGAAATACTTCAGACCTGTGGAGGAAGTACTACCAGTCTAGACATAATCCCTGCTGTGATGTGCCAATGCCTCTTCTCAGATGTGAAGTGCCAGTACCCTTCTTGCACACCCCACAAGTTTCTGAGCACGGAGAGGAGAAGGAGAGCTCTGAAACTAAGTCCCCTTGGTGATGATACTGTGGTAGAAGGACTTATCTCCAGCCTCACTCTGATAGATACAAGCCCTGGGCTGAGATGACACGAACATCAGCATTGGAGGCAAGGGGCTCAGTCTTCTAGACGTTTTGCAACCAACCAGCCAGCCAGCCAGACAACCAGTCAGCCAACCAGCCAGCCAACCAACCAGCCCACCAATCAACCAGCCAGTCAACCAACCAACCAACCAACCAGTCAGCTAAATAGCCAACCAGCCAGCCAGCCAGCCAGCCAGCCAGCCAACAACCAGCCCGCCAATCAACCAGCCAGTCTACCAACCAACCAACCAGCCAGCCAGACAACCAGTCAGCCAACCAGCCAGCCAACAACCCAGCCAAACAACCAGCCCGCCAATCAACCAGCCAGTCTACCAACCAACTAACCAACCAGCCAGTCAACCAACCAGTCAGCCAAATAGCCAACCAGTTAGCAAGCCAACCAACCAGTCAGCCAACCAATGAGCTAGTTAACCAGTCAGCCAACCAGCTAGCCAGCCAAACAACCAACCAACCATTAAATCACAACAGAAACTACCAGAAAACACACCGTCTAATGGCATTTACACCATAGCTGGTTTAAGCCACAAAGGTTATGAAGGGCTGATGAATACAGCTACTTGCCAGAGTTACTGAGCAGTGCGAGCAAGGATTTGTATTTCACAGCTAACAGACAACAACCCTTCGCTTTACCAAGGATTGGAACCCATTGCCCATGATATGTGAGTTTGATTCATTAATCCACCAGCCTTCTGAGGCTCTTTCTAAAGAAGTGAGAGTTATATTGAGAAATATTGTCTTACCGGTGAACCATCAGATCCTGGTGTTCCTGGTGGGCCTGGAGGACCGTAGTCACCCTTTGCACCTGGTGGGCCCACAGAGCCAAGACTGCCTGGTTCTCCTGGAGAACCCTGGGGGAAAAAAAGAGACATAATTTTGAATATAATATATATCTGAGTCTAATAAAGTTGGGAACTGTGTGTGAATGTACTTCTTCTTCTTCTTTTGTTCTGCTGCTTTTGCTGTGAAGTGTCGCAAAGAGAAGGCAGATTAAATTTTTTGTTTCTCTTGTCTTGTTTGTACTAACGTCATATTTGATATCTTCAACGACACAACTTAAAACCACTTCTGCTAGTTTAAAGTGGGCGTGTTCAAGCAAGTTTCCAGATGAATGCTTGAAAATGGAGGGAAATGTTCAGATGATGAGGTATTTCTTGACTTTACAGTGGTTTCTTAGAGCACACAAAATGAATCTTATCAGAAGAGTAAATAAATTGCTTAATTCTTGTCTTCTTCTTCTTCTGTCCTACTGCTTTTGCCGTGAAAAGAGCAGGCAGATGTAATTTTCTGTATTTCACCCTCTTGTTTCTTGTGCTAATGCCATATTGGCTTTATTCAGTGTCTCTTTTACTCAATCTAGTCATTCTTCCTGGGTTATTCTCTCAACTTCCATTCTGTTGTTCTCGCATAGAACGCTCAAGCCGCTGGTTGATTTTGTTCCATTCTAGCTAATTGTCCGAACCACTTAATTCTTTGGTGTTCTATATTGTCAATGATCAGTGTTATCCCTACACTTGTTCTAAAGTTTCTCATTTGTCTCTCAATCTCAATCTCTTCTTGTTTTTCTAGCTGCATTTCTTATGCAGCTCATCTCACATTACGTGATTTTTAAGCCTTTGTGTTTCTCGGACTGTCCAAGTTTGACATTAGTAACACAGCGTTGTGATAAATAAAATGTCTATCAACTTATTTTTTGTGGCATTTTGATATTTGGATGTTTTAAAATAGGTGTTATTTGATAGTTGGTATTGTTTGCTTTCTGTATTCTCTTTTTTGTTTTCCCACTGCTTTCTTCTTTATAATTGTCAAGGTCAGCATTCATGGGATTCACTGTAAATATACTTTCTGATACTTCAGTTTCTTACGAACCACAATTTGAACTGTCCCAAATGATACAAATACCTTCGCTAGTGAACATAAGCTCCTACGACAATCCACCAGTACTGCTGTGTCAGTCTTAGCAATGGCTTCTTCTGTCGCAACAATATGTGCCTGATGCTGACACGGAAGATCTTTCTTTACCTCACATCCTTCAACAACATTCACACCCAGTCTTCACTTTTCTCTTCCACACTCATTTGTTACCACACTCTGCTTGAATTCTATGATGAATGTTAAGTGGTCAACATTGTTTGGATGTAAGGAACTGAATGACTGCTTGATGATCCTCTTTGGACAGATTCAGTGTCACACTGACCATTTTGTCAACAATCTGCAGCAGAAACTATGCATGCGAGGAGAATGAACACATGCTTGCTTGTTCATTGGTCTGTTCTTATTACGTGGCTAAGATGTCATCATGCTCCATGCTGACCCGCCTGACATAGCATTTGTGGGTTTCATTTTGTCATGCCTAATTTAACTCACACTCTATGAATACCATAATTAAATGTTAGACATGAATATTCAAACATATAACTCATTATACTGACAGAAAAAAAAAAAGCTAGAAACATTCTAATTTCTCATCTCCCTATTTCAAATGTTCATCTATATTTATATGACCATCACTTCTTTAGTTACTCTATATCAAATGTCCATCTATATTTATCGGTCTATAACCTCTCTAGTCTCTCTATTACAAATGTTCATCTCTCTAGTCTCTCTATTACAAATGTTCATCTACATTTATCTCTCTATCACTTCTCACTTACTGGTGATCCGGGGGTGCCTGGACTGCCCATTGGTCCAGGGGATCCTGGAGGTCCCTGCAAAGAGAAAACAGTCATGAAAATTATATTCTAATTCAAAACAAAGGAGAAGGTTATTTCTACAGTTTCTGCTGATACCCGCAGATAGTTTGTAGCTGTGTTAGTGTTTAGTCTCCTTTCCTGTCAAGACAGTGGCCTGGGTTCAATCCCCAGCTGAGGCATGACATATGTAATCATGATGTATGTAAGCATGATGTGTGTAAGCACGACATGTGTAATTACACATATTTGACCCCCCTGAAAGCAATACACTTGTGACAGAGTTGAGTTGAGCTGAACAAAGAAACAACATCACAGCACATTGGACACACCTAAATGCATTCCGTCATCTTCTACAACCAATGAAAAGTTATAATACTAATAGTACTTGCTGCAGTGATGTGCCTGTTTGGCTTTTCCTTGGAGTGCTGAGTGTCAGCATTATCCTCTGGTCACTTCCTGTGGCATTATTCTTTCAAGGTCATGATGATGTATCGGTTCTTCCACACTACAGGATCCTAAAGAGCCCTGATATCTACCATATGATGCACTAGTACTGTACCCTGCATTGCAGATCCAGCCAATCTATCCACCTGTTTGTTTCCCAATACACTAGCATGTCCTGGAGAAAAGATCCAATGGATGCTTCCTACCTTTGATTTTTTAATTGAAGCATGCCACTCTGAGCGAAGAATGTCTTTTTCACATTCTTTTAATGTTGCATATCCCTTACAGGATGTTGCAGTCAACACCAGCATTTTTCAGCTGCCGTTGATGTACTAGGCAAGTTTTACGTTCCGTATTTTGCCATTGCTTCCTGAAAGATCTGCTCACATAACCCCGTAAGTTACCAGCACGGCGCAAACCGATTCTCGTAGCTGCTGTTTTCTCCACGTGGATATAAGGGATTACGAACAATGTCGTAAACACCTTGGCCAGGGAGACCAGCTTTTTCACATACTCTGTTAGAAGTAGGTGGCCAGTGTTTCCCTCATAGAGAATGTGGAGAGCTGGCATTAAACCCTTGTCTCTTGCAATTGTCAGCAAGATTTTGTGGCTAATATCATTTTCCCTCACTAGGCATCTCGTATGACCTTTTTAGACTAAAAACACAAGTGGGGACTGACCCCAAGATCCTTGGGCTACTAGGCAAGGGTAATTTACCATTCCTCATGTATGCTTTCTGTAGCAGCATAGCTGCTAGATGCCCACCTGCTGGCCTGGTAGTCTTGGGTTTGAATCA
Organism: Cepaea hortensis; assembly: GCA_963921405.1. Classification (NCBI taxonomy): domain Eukaryota; kingdom Metazoa; phylum Mollusca; class Gastropoda; order Stylommatophora; family Helicidae; genus Cepaea; species Cepaea hortensis. Next base: position 40,952,375 of record OY992884.1, on the reverse strand, counting down.
GCTGTCAAAAAACTGTCATCCACTGCCTATATTACCTTGCTGTGTAGGACAAGGGGTCTTGAGCCTGAGGAATTAAGGCCACCTGGCTAGTGAAGTGGCTGTGATCTGTGCAGGTTAGGGTTTTATTTTTCCCCCCAATAGAAAAAATAATCCACACCTTACCGAGGAACGAACCCGGGTCTCCTGAAGAAAAAACTCAGCATTCTAGCCACCTGCTAATTTAAAAAAATTAAACCTTAGCCCCCCCCCCCCCCCCAGGTTGATCCAGCCTAAAATGTGTACCAGGAAGTGTCTTGGGAAGTAAAGGCAGCCAACAGGATACCGACCACACCCCCCACCCAGTGCCCACTGATCTATGGAAATTTGGGTCTAGCACCGCGTGCCCTATGAGCATAAGGTGAATAAAAAGGTACTTTACTTTTTGTTTAGACTTGCTATCTCTGAAATGAAAGTTAGTTGCATATCCTTTACAGGACGTAGCAATCAACCTCAGCATTTGTTGGCTGTTCATGATATCTGGGAAAGTTTACATTCAGTAGTTTGCCATTGCTTTCTGAATGACTGGCATTCATCTCATTTCATAGAAAAACTAATGTAAGGTGGTCTGCTGCCAAATCGCAAGCAGCTGTGTTTTGAGCGTGGTATGCAGGATTACAAACTGCACCCGTAACTCCTTGGCCACGGAGCCAGCAATGAAGGCCGGCTGTAATGATTCTTTACAGCACATTCAGAACCGGATTCTTCCAGACAACTCTGGACATTGTCTACTCATACGTAACATTGTCTTCATTGATTACTCTTATGTAACATTGTCTTCATTGTCTACTCTTACATTGTCTACCCATATGTTGCGTGGAAATGCTACCTAAGACTAAATGTCATGGCAGGACAGACCAGACCCTAAGCCTTGGTCTGCACTTGGTCTAGGAAGGAAGCTTAAACAGGCGGACAGTTAGAGTGTTGCTTTGCTGATTCAGCAGCTTCTGCAGCTTGTCTTGTTCCAGATGTTTTGGTATTACCTTTCCTCTGGCGCAAACTAGGCAGGCAGAGAGATTGATCATGCTGCATGGACAACAGATGGTTGTTACAATTCAGCCCAGGCTTTGTGCTATGGAGAAGTATAACTCCATCTATGGTCTGGTTGTAGTATTATACCTTTTCTGAAGCACAATGTAACAAACTATCATTTGTCAAGATGGCAAAATACCAGTGAGAGGAGGGATACTGGAGCACTTATGGAGATACCTGTGTGCACCTGAAAGTGATATCTGTTGTTTGTAGTGTGAATTGCATATTCAGAAAAATTGCGGCCGGCCAGCCGCTGAACTAACTGGGTTGCCTAATGCAATAATGTGTGGTTGATGGTTTTCTAGTGACTGCCACTTCCATTGACGATGAACTGTATTTTTTGTGGCGAGCTTTTCTGTTGGCATTCTGGCAGCGGCATTATGCTAGAATACCTGTATGGGCTGTTGATTTGTCATGACTGCTGTCTGCTCTACTTTTCACATAGGGCAGTGAGGAACATTTTGTGTGATATTCACTGGCAAAGGAACAGAGCATATTAGGGGCGATCTTTTGCCATGAAGTTGGAACTGAGACAAACTAATTAACCTGAAAGTGATCTATACAAACCGAACCATAATCCCTGACCACATTCTTTAAGTTGCTATAGTTACCACTAACCACAAAGTTCTGCAAAAGAAACAATGGCAGAAGACAGTAATCTCACCAGTTTTCCAGGTTCTCCAGTTTCACCTTTAGGTCCTGATGGTCCAGGTAAGCCTTGAACTCCAGCGGCGCCTTCAGGGCCAGTCAGTCCACGAGGTCCTTCAGATCCCTAGTGGCATAAACATAAAAGAAGATGAATACAAATTAAATACTGTTATTGAATTTGTCTTTGTTGCATGGTCGAATGGGTAAGAACGTGTGTTCTTAAACCTCCGTTGTGCAGATGCCGAGGTAAGCGGTTCAACCCCTACACCAGACAGCTTGAATAAAATGTTGACCCATCATCCTTGACTTGGGCATATAAATTACAAGTACCTCTGAAGTCAGAGTGGGTTCGCCTGATGGTGAGGGACAGTGTTAATAGGGAAAGCTAATCCACACACAAAATTCAGTCCATCACTACTATAAATAGTGTGTATGGACTATGCTTGAATTCAAAGCGAGCATGCCCCCCAAAAAAAATCCTGTTACTGTATTTACTGTATTAGCCTTAGAAAAATGAAAAGGTAATTTTTAATCTTGCTACTGTATTAGCAGTAGTTGATAAATGAAAAGGTAATTTTTAATCTTGCTACTGTATTAGCAGTAGTTGATAAATGAAAAGGTAATTTTTAATCTTGCTACTGTATTAGCAGTAGTTGATAAATGAAAAGGTAATTTTTAATCTTGCTACTGTATTAGCAGTAGTTGATAAATGAAAAGGTAATTTTTAATCTTGCTACTGTATTAGCAGTAGTTGATAAATGAAAAGGTCATTTTTAATCTTGCTACTGTATTAGCAGTAGTTGATAAATGAAAAGGTCATTTTTAATCTTGCTACTGTATTAGCAGTAGTTGATAAATGAAAAGGTCATTTTTAATCTTGCTACTGTATTAGCAGTAGTTGATAAATGAAAAGGTAATTTTTAATCTTGCTACTGTATTAGCAGTAGTTGATAAATGAAAAGGTCATTTTTAATCTGGTTACTGTATTAGATACAGTTGATAAATGAAAAGGTAATTTTAAATCTGGTTACTGTATTTGTTTTTGTATTAGAAATAAAAGATATTAAGTTTTAAATACTGTCCCTGAATTAGCCTTTGTTAAAGACATGAGAAGTTATAGTATTTTAAGCACTGTTATTGCATTAGCCTTTTTAGACAAATTAAAAAGGTTACACAATTGTAACATACAATTTAAAATTGGTTTTAAAACATCTGAACAATTAACAACAAGATGGGCTACTGGAGAGATATGAGAAACCAAAAACAAAAGGAACATATTAACAAAGTTAAAGAAAAATCTATTTCTATGGGACATGAATGTGAAAGTCTCTGAATGCTGAATTATGGGAAATGTACTATTAGGCTGCTAGTTTTCTAGGCATTTGTAAAAGTTTGCCATAGCTTTCCTTCTTGGCAGGACTATACTATACTGTTCGATGACCACAGCTACTGTCACCATAATGTGATCCAGTGCCTATCATTCCAAACATGAGACCATAACCAGCCAACAACTTCAGATGATATATAACTCTACAGTATGCATCGGATAAGATGCGGCGAATTATGCCAGGCAATAAACTGTGCAACATATTGTTTATAGCTTCTTTGTTAAAATTCCACAACTATCTGTTGGCTGCTTTCTAGCTCAATCCATCTGCTTTCTAGCTCAATCTACCACTTAAAAAGCATGAATGTCTGGAAATAATAATTATGAAGGGAGATGTACCAGAGAAATGGTAAAGAGGCAAACTGCAATGTTGATGGATTCAAGATGTGATAGATAATTTACAGACAGCAACTGAAGCAGGACATCCGACTTAACTGATTACATGGGATGATTAATCATCTGACGTGACTTCCTATATCTTCCTTGGGGTATACACAGTAGTTGTCTCTATGCAACCCTCTTTAATTTTATATATAATAAAACATGTCTGCTACCAAATTAACAACTTTTAAGTCATAAATGTGACACACTTCTACTTCCCATTTTCCCCATCCATTTTGATTTGGTCCAAACCTAGATTTTATTTGGCACTGAATCTTTTAACTGTATTTGATCAGGTACATAATGCAGAATTCACACAACATAAAATAAACCAAAAAGGTACATCTTTATTAAGCTGAAATATACAACACACATGTTCATACATTAATTTAATTTCATGTCTGTTTGTTTGCACAGAGTTAGGTGGCTTGATAGAAAGACATGAATTATGATAGAAAGACAATTATTATGATAGAAAGACATTTATTATGATAGAAAGACATTTATTATGATAGAAAGACATTTAATATGATAGAAAGACATTTTAAAAGGCTTTTATGGGGGAACATTCTACATAGGACAAGCCACAGGAATGATGATGATGATGGGACTACTGGAGCTGTGAGATTTGTTTGTGCCTAGTATTCTGGGTAATGACCTCACCTTTCTGCCTTGAATACCTTGAAGACCTCTTGGTCCTGGATCTCCAGGTGAGCCCTGTGGGGAAAAAAAAAACAATCCCGAATTAACTCTGGCAATATTTCATTAGTATTCAGTCCGCCTGAAAAGAATCACATAAAAATGTAAATCCAATACATAAATTTTCACGAGATCAGTGATGCAAATCAACAGAATGGACATGTTACTTACAAGTATTATATCTGCAAGTAATTTGTGCAGATGTAGTCGGTAGGGGTTTTAACAAAGTAAGAAAATGATGGTATGCTCTTTCTTATCCTGGAGTAGTACATCAGCCATCTAGCCTTTTCAGACAAGGGCAAAATATTTGGAGGACCCATAACATGTTAGAACATCCCTTGGCAGTTTGAATTCTAAAATATTTGGTCAATTCCTAAGTTAAATTTCAAAATGGGAAAACCTACACATAATAGAGTATTTATAGCATGTGTGATTCTAGAGTACACAAATATGGCTCCTTGCTGGTGTTGTAGGGTTCATGCATTGAACTGATATTCTTCCTGTCTGATCTTTGAATGTAATCCCAAGCACTTATTGAGATAACTGAGTGCATGGCATGGCATGGTTAAGCTATAACCTAGGTCAGAGAGTAAAGGTTATGGCTGTGTTCAGCAAGTGAACACTTGAACGTGGAAAGCAGGGACTATCCACACAACGTGAAAACGGAGTTCACGTCCCAGGTGATAGAAAGTGAGCTCGGGACAAGTTAGTCTGCGTTGAGCCAGCGTCCAGGACGGACGTTGGGAGAAGTATACAGTGTTGCGGCCAAGATTAAGCCACGCTTTTAATTTGTGATGTTGTATATCGTGAATTTATTGTGGAATATGTGATGGTATATTTGATAATGTTGATATCCGTCTGTATAGAATATTATATGTAGAAACATACAAACAGTGTCCGAGTTGACTGCTGTTTAAGTTTACTCCTGTTCGAGTTAACTGGAGTTCGAGTTGGTGTAATGTATAACGTATGGCCGAGTAACCATCAGCAAGTCATATGCTGAAAGATGACCAGGGTGCTGACTGGAGAAGAAGAGAAGAATAAATCATGCCCCTGTTGGACACGAGAAGTATTGCTACAAAAGTTTATCGATAGTAGCCCCATGCAGACAATCCCAGTTAGACCCTGGCATATGGCTCCTTGCTGGTGTTGTAGGGTTCATGCATTGATATTCTTCCTGTCTGATCTTTGAATGTAATCCCAAGCACTTATTGAGATATTTGAGTGCATGGAAAGTGTTTTTTCCCCCAACAGAATCAAATCACAAAATATGTACATGTCAATACAGAAAGTCTTTAGTGTAAACAGATAGGTGGTAATTACTTGTTCACAAGATAAAAAGTGTTGTTTATGAACACTTGGATGTTAAATACTTTTGTACAAGGTGAAAAGTGTTGTTTAAAAAAATTGCTGTTTATGAATATTTGGATGTTAAAAACTAGTGTTACATGGTGAAAACTGTTGTGTATGAAAATTTAGATGATAAATACATATGTTAAAAGTGAAAAGTGCTATTTATGAAAAGTGTTATTTAAGAAAATTTAGATGGTAAATACTTGTTACAAAGTGAAAAGTGTTGTTTATGAACATTTTGACAATAAATACTTGTGTTATGAAGTAAACAGTGTTTATGAAAAGTGTTTTTTTTAAATTAAAAGTGTTGTTTACGAACATTTTGATGGTAATTACTTGATTTACAAGGTGAAAAGTGTTAAAATCTGTATTTTTATTGTTGTTGTGAAGTTAAAGTTAATATTGTCGTTATTGTAAATGTTGCTACATGGATAAGAAACATGGAATTGGCACAAATAGTTATTAAGAGTTAACACAAATGTTATCATTCTCAGAGTTGCTGAATAGATTAAAAAATATTGAAAATATGACACAAACAATTACTAATACATTCATTCATTCATCAAGTCAATCAGTTCAATGACTGTTAAAGGGGAGAATAAATTCCCCATTTGTGACCATAAATAGAAACAAAGGACAAACATACCGGAGGTCCAGGTGGACCTTGCAATCCAATGGGTCCTTGAGGTCCTGGGGGTCCCTGTAGAAAGACATTAATTCTGTTGGTAATATTTAAAAGACAATCTGGCAAATGAAAGCACTTATTACATTTTATTTAGTGATTATATCATTCTTAACATATGTTGGGGTTCCGGTTAGGACCTTACGTTGACAATATCATAAGATAAGGGTTTAATGTCAGCTCTCAACATTTACTATGAGGGTTCCTGTTATGGGTAGGTAGGCAGGTAGGTAGGTAGGTGTGTGTTGTGTTGTGTGTGTGTGTGTGTGTGTGTGTGTGTGAGAGAGAGAGAGAGAGAGAGAGAGAGAGAGAGAGAGAGAGAGAGAGAGAGAGAGAGAGAGAGAGAGAGAGATCATCATCATCAAATATTTCTATTATTGGTCTGGTCATGTAGCTTCCTGATAATTTAATTCTATAGTCTTCTGCATTGTGCAGCGTTATTTAATTCTTCATGTCTGCATTAATATATCTCTGCATGCCAGTTTTACAAATGTGTTTACTTGGTTTATTTCTACCTCTTATCCCTAATATTCTGCTTTGATGCTTCTTCTTGTCTTAGCATGTGCCAAAACCACGAGAGCTTCTCGACACCTCCATGGCTTCACTTTTGTGAAATATGATAGTTTCCCTCTACCTTCCACACCCACCTGATTTTGGGCACCTGACACCTTTAGCAATGGGTAAGATTGCTAGTGTATATAAAGCATTGAAAATATAGAAACAGATCCTCATGGCATCTTGTACCGCCGTTAGTGTCTGCTGGGAGGACGTCTCCAGACTGAGGCATAAACATTATATACCCAAGCAGTCACCACATAATGTACAAGTCATCATGATCCATTGCTTTCTGAAAAACTGACATTGAATGAAAACCAGCACAAGGCTGTCTGCTTCCCAATCGTCTGCAGCTGTGTTTCAAATTGCATTTGCACCCCCTCACCACAGTGCCGGCTGAAGCAAGTTAAACAAAAATTAGCCCAAATTTATCAAGCTCCACTTAGAATAGCTCAAGTAAATTAACCCTATAAGTGCAGATCAAGTATAATATATAATTTGTATTAAAATCCAGCATTTGTACTAGCCCCTCCTGGTAGTCTGTATGTTGACATTTGGTGAGGTTTTCTCCTATATCTCATCTCATCTTGTTCCTCTTGTAACTTGCGGTGTCAAGGTTAAGTATAAACAGCAGGAGAGTGCCTGTTTATGGGCTTCATGTATCGATATTCCCATGTACTCTGTCCATCGTTTACATGGTGGCCTCTTCTTCTGCTTCCATTGGGTCTGTACATCATTGCTTGTTGTGGTATATTGTTAGTTGGTAACCTAGTTACATGGCCAAGCCATTTAACTTGCAGCCTTCTAATAAAATCTAGTGCTGCTATAACCCCCACTTTAGTCCTGATTTCTTTATTTCTGATCTTATCTCTTCTTGATACATTGAATATTCTTCTCAGGAATCTCACTTCTGTTTTTGTTATTTTTCTTTTCTCTTTTTCTGTTATTGCCCAGGTTTGGTATATAACTGATCATAAAGCAACCAGCTTTAAATTACGATCACCAATGATGGCCAAGAACTTACTCCCAAAAATAAGACTGTAGGGAGAATATATTGTTTTAGCTTTTAAATTAAAAGTTAAAAGTTAATTATTACTTTGAAATGTTTTGATCAAAAGACTGGCCACCCATTCCTCTGTGCACTCAGGCCCTACAAAATGTGATAGTCCTAACCCTTCACAAATTCAATGTAAGTTTCTGCTATGGAACTTTGCTTTCAGGTAAGATAAACAGAAACCCAAAAAAACAAGGACAATTGTGAAGACATACCTGAGCTCCATATTCACCCTTTTGGCCTCTTTCACCAGGTGGGCCGACATCTCCCTGAATGTAGATGAAACAATGCCAGTCAGTGACAGCACAGATACAAATATTCATGAAATAATACAATTACTATATATAAGTATCTTAACACAATGTACCATTTCAATCTTAAAGTAATTTATGAATTCTTAATTACTATTAGCAAACTATGTCTGAACAGTGTGTCTGCAGGTGTGTATTTGTGTATCTGTGCACATATCATCATCATCATCTTCCACTTCTGCCGTCAAGCGTCGTGGAGAGGAATAATTTGCACTCCTGCACCCGGTGGACTCTTGATAGTGTCATTCCGTGAGGTTGTACAATGCCTTTGATGTTGTCAATCCATTTTCTTCTTGGACGTCCTCGTGGTCTCGTCGCAGATGATCTTTGATGTAAGGCCAGTGATGGTAGTTGTTGATGTTGCATTCTAACGACATGGCCAAACCACTTGATCTTCTGTCTTTCAATAAATGTGGCACAAGGTGTTGATCCCACAGTCTGTCTGATAATAGCATTTCTTACTCGGTCTCGGATTGTTAAGTTGGCAGCTCTCCTCAGACATCTCATCTCGCAGGTGTTGATTTTGCCAGAGTGTGATTTGGATAAAGTCCAAGTTTGAGATTGGTAGCATAGGGTTGGTGTGAATATGCTGCTTATTATCTGTTGTTTTGCGGACATGGGTGTATTTTGATGTTTCAGTAAGGGTGATAGTTTATATGTAAGTGCACTAGTTTTTTGACATCTGATTTTGATTTCTCTGTCCATCTGCCATCTTCTGTGAACATACTTCCAAGATATTTGAATTCTTTAACTTTTTTCAGAGTTGTGCTATTTATCTGTATACTTAGTGGGCCAGGTGATCTGCTAACTCACATTACTTCGGTTTTGGCTGTATTTATACTCATATTGTATGTGCACATATACTGACATTTATTTTACGTTTAGATTTTGCGTTTCTATTTTTCTTTTGATTTTCTTTTTCTTTTCACTGCCCTCACCTGGATGTACACAACCAGACATGCCGGAGTAAGGGGTAACGAATGTGCAGACCAGCTGGCAAATAATGCAACAACACAAATGGGAAGAAACATGGTCATGGCTGATATAATCAGCGCAGTACGGATTAATTTGGCGGATACTGACAAGACACAGACTCTAGCCCAACTGTTTTCTTTTCCTTTTGACTTTTTGTATCCCTTTCTTGTCCAATATTTTAGTTTTTCTGAAAGTTTACAGCTTAACAAGCTGTAAACTTCACTTGCTGGTCAAGTGTGTTGTAGTGACTGTTGAGTTCATTTTGTAACTTTCTGACAGCCTCGGCAGCTCTCCTTTTCTGAAAATATGTGGCTCCATTATCTTCTTGTTCAGTCTACACCCTTATGCGTGCGCAAGTTTATCAGCTTTTCTTCAAGTTTTGAATGAAGCAATTGTAACAAAATTCTATATTGCCAACATATTTGCATCAATCAGGCTGTGTCTGTGTCTCGCCACAGACTCATACACGCACACATACATATCAACACTCATTCACTCACACCAACCCATTCACACACACATATTCCCATACAGACACACACCATACAGCATTCCTGAGAGAAACATAATCAATTCACTAACCTTGTCACCATTCACACCAGGAGGTCCAACTGGGCCAGATGGTCCCCGGTAACCCTGGAAAATGAAAGCACTGTCCAGTTACAGCTAAAAAACAGCACTGACCAACAAAATACACACACTAACAAGGAAACAAATATATACATCACAAGAACAGAAACTTACCAAGACAAACAAACAAAAGAATGATACTTACACACAGGGAAACTGAAGCACAATAGGTAAAATGTATGAGCATAGTGTATATAACATACTTGACCAAAGAACTGAAAGCAATAACAGGCTATGTATATCAAGACAGTTTCTTTATCATACAAAAACTTAAATAAAGTGCACACAATAAAGAAAGAATGATAAACATGAGCAAACAAACTGACTGATGAAAGAAAGAAAGAAAGAAAGAAAGAAAGAAAGAAAGAAAAAGAAAGAAAAAAAGAAAGAAAGAAAGAAAGAAAGAAAGAAAGTCAGACACACAGACAGACAGATAGACAGGCAGACAGGCACACAGAAAGAAAGAAAGAAAGACAGAAAGACAGAACACTCTTTTACATTCATACTCTCTCTCTCTCTCTCACTCACTTGCTATGTTTCTAGAACTCTCTCTTACATTCTCACTCACTCTTTCTTTTATACACACATTCTCTCTCACACTCACTTTATCCCTCTCAAACTCTCTCTTACATTCTCACTGACTCTCTCTTATACACACACACTCACTTTATCTCTCTTAATCTCTCTTGCTTAGTAACTCTCTCTCTCTTACATACACTCTTTTGTTGGATGTGTGGGGGATATGTGTATGGGTTGGGAGATATGTGTGTGGGTGAGGATGTGTGTGCATGGGTGGGGTGTGTGTGTGGGGGATGTGTGGTTAAGGGGTGTGTGGTTAAGGGATGTGTGGTTGGGGGATGGGTGATTGGAGGATGTGTGGGTGGGTGAGTGTGTGTGGGTTGGGGAGTGTGTGTGGGATGTGTGTGGGTGGGTGAGGGATGTGTGTAAGGAGGATGTGTGTAAGTGGAGGATGTGTGGATGGGTGCGGGATGTGTGGGTTGGCAGGGAGATGTGTGTGTCATTGGGAGATGTGTGTTTGGCTGGGTGGTTGGGGATGTGTGGGTAGGTGGTGGAGGATATGTGGATGGGTGAGTGTTGGTGAGTTATGGGATGGGTGGAGGATGTGTGTGTGGGTGGGGCAATGTGTGGGTGGGGCAATGTGTGGGTGGGTGCATGTTGTGTACCTGGGTGCATGTTGTGTACCTGGGTGTGTGTGTGTGGGTGGGGGATGTGTGGTAGGTGGGAGATGTGTGTAGGTGGGAGATGTGTTTGAGATTTGGGGGATGGGTGGATGAGTGGGGGAATGTATGTGTGCATGGGGGGGGTGTGTGTGTGGGGGATGTGAGGGTGGGTGAGGGTTGTGTCTCAAAACATGGAATATGCATTGTTTATGTCTACAACATTCATTTGACAATGTTTTTTTCCCCATATGAATGTATTATGCACTATTGATGAACGAAAGATGAGTGATTGGAAGGGCCGAATGTAAGGTGGGCCTGTGTGCCCAATTTGTCACCCTTTGAAAATAAAGTCTGTTCGTTCGTTCATTCTCTCACACTCACTTTATCTCTGATGAACTCTCTCTTACATTCTCACTTTTTCTTATACAAATGCTCTCTTTCACACTCACTTTATCTCTCTCAATGTCTCTTACATTCTTACTCTCTCTCTCATACAAACTCTCTCACACTCACTTTATCCTTCTCAATCTCTCTCTCACTAACTATCTCTCTTATACACAAACTCTCTCACACTCTATATATCTCTCGCTCATTAACTTTCTCTCTCTCTATAATAAAGTTGAATTGAAGTGAATTGAATCTCTCATACATACACACTCTCATACACACATACTCTCACATTCACTTCATTTTTCTCAATGTCTATCACTAACTCTCTTTCACTCACTCTTTATTTATCTCTCTCTCTAAACATATAAAGAAACACTTACTCTAGGTCCATCAGCACCGACAGGGCCAGGCTGCCCAATTGGGCCTTCAGGTCCCTACGAAGAGAAATATAACAATATAACAATCAAACTCATAATAACAAGTACACATTATATTCTAACAAACAAATAAAAGAATAAAACAAAATAATTTAGTGTCTATATATCCTTCACTTTATTTCAAATCACTTATTGTTACTGGATTAATTTTAAAAGCTTATCTTACACAGGCTGTGAAATCAAAACACGAAGAAAGATAACATTGTTTTGTTTTATCTGATGTAATTTTTCTGTCTGAGCTCTAAAAAATAGCTACATACATAAAAAAAAAAAAAATGGAATTCTTGTGTAGACATGACTAGAACAAAAACAAATGAGAAGTAGATTGTTTCTGTCAGTGCTGTTTGTATTCTCCCTTCTTGGTGTTAACACAATATAATCATGTACTTTTACATCATGTTTTTGTCAGATGGTGGGTGATGATGTAAATGACTGTATGTTCACATGCACCCATTATGGACGAACATATAACATGCGAATTGGTCTCATCAGTCATTTTCACTGCCGCCATGGATTATAATTTTATGCCTTTTTTCAAGCACTATGTAACAAACTATCGTCGGTCAACATGGCAAGGTGTCAGTATGTTTACTCTGATACTGTTTGCCAGATTTTATATACTATTGCTACTAGCAAATTTAGAGACATTATTGTAAAATACCTGAACCATTTAATGCATTGTCTGTCTGCACTTTCCAAATTTGGCAGATCTCACTTGTTTATTTTCCTTTTATCATTTTCACTCTTGTATTGTGACTAGAGTCTCAGTGGTGAAGTAGTTATGCCGCCTGCCTCACACTCCAAATGTCATGTGTTTGATTCCAGGCTACTTCATTCGGTTCACGAGTGCAATTTTTTCTGAGACTTCTGGGGATCATCGCTGGAGCTACAGAGTACATGCTTTGTGTGACACTTTCAGCAGGCTGCCTTGTAGAAAAAGACTGAACCATACGGGATGAAACTCAGGCCAATGAAGTCAATCCTCTCACCTTTAAAACCCTATTTTTTTATTGTGACTGATTACTTTCTTTAAGTTAGTTGCATATCTTTTACAGGAAGTAGCAGTCAACTCCAGCATTTGTTGGCTGTTTGTGACTCCTGGGAAAGCTTACATTCATTAGTTTGCTTCCTTAAGTAGAATTTGCATATTGTGAGTAAAAATATCATCATTATGTACTCTGCCAAATGGTGTAGGTATTCATGAATCTCCAAAGATCCTGTCCATGGTGTTCTGGTTCAATTGTATTGGTGATGTTCCTCCAAGGCACCATCTTAGGTAATCCAGTTTCATTTCTCTCCTTCTACTGCTGACCTTGCTTGTCGTGATATCTTCCAAAGCTTCTTATTTCATCACATGACCAAAGAACACTGGTTTGTCTCTTTCTTTCATTTGTATATAATATTCGACTTCTCGTCTTTAACTTGGGGACGTAAATTACAAGTACCTCCAAAGTCAGCATGGGTTCACCTGATGGTGAGTGATACTGGAAACAGGGAAGGCGAATCCACAAGCAAATATATGTTCAGTGCACTAGAAGTAGTAGCAGCACATGTATGAACTACGCTTGAGTTCAAAGCGAGTAAACAAAGCAAAATAATATTCGAAGGTATCCAAAGGTTGTGGGTTCCATTCCAGGCTACTTCATTTTGTTCACGAGTGCAGTTTTCTTGGAGACTCCTAGGGATTGTCAGTGGAGCTACAAAATTTGTGTCTTGTGCTACGCTTTCAGAAGGCCGCCATGCAGAAAGAGACTGAGCCATATTGGATAAAACCCAGTGCAAAGGAAGTTGATCTTCTTGCATTTAAAATATCTTTGTTTGTTTATTGGTATGTGCACACTGTTATTCAATAAAAATCATAATTCGACGGGAAGTGAAGAAACAGAATGAAATGTTAATCAAAACACTAAATAAGGATGTAAAATGTTCACAAAACCTGGTTTCCTTTTTCTCCACGCTTGCCTTCATTTCCTTGTGGACCTGGGGGACCCTGTTGGAATCAGAGGGAAAAAAGTTAGACAGGAAACAGTTATCTAGCACATAACAATGTACAGTGTAACATTGATACAGTATTAAATAACATTCACTCTGGTTGTTATGAGATGAGATAATGATTATGGTGGGAGATGAAAACAAAGAAAGCAATATTACAAAATCTGATATTTCAGAAAACAGTTAGTTAGTTGCATGTTCTTTACAGGATATCACAATCAACCTCATTATTTTGTTGACTGTGTGATTTATTAGGCAATTTTTTAAATTCAGTGTTTTGATACTGCTTCCTGAATGGCCGACTCTCCTACCACTGAAATCAACATAAGGTGGTCTGCTTAAAAAACATCCATGGTCGATTTCAAACCTTCAACTCGGTTTGTCTGGGAGTTGTGAAACTATGTTTACTGCCCCTAATTCACAGATGTCAGCAAGAAACTTCACTGAATGAAACTAAAGTACTGAGGCAATATAAAAAGGCACAGCTGCTTGTTTAAGTATGTGCTGAAGGGGAAAGGAGGTGGAGAAGTGTATATGAGGAAGAGAGTGTTACAGATGTGTAGACAACATCAAAAGATACATTGGAAGAAGCCTGTATAAATGCACAATTGAAGATGTGTGGACAACATCAAAAGATGGATAAAAAGAAGCTGTCTCTGGAGGCAGGACACTTATGTCGACATCCACAAGACCTTGTGTGTACTACTTTCATTTAGCCATGCCAGCTTTCCATTACAACAATCTCCAGCCACAGATTCATATTACAACAACCTCCAGCCACAGATTCACATTACAACAATCTACAGCCACAGATTCACATTACAACAACCTCCAGCCACAGATTAACATTACAACAATCTCCAGCCACAGATTCACATTACAACAATCTCCAGCCACAGATTCACAGTACAATAATCTCCAACCACAGATTCTCCAAACCTCAACAATCTCCAGCCACAGATTCACATTACAACAACCTCCAGCCACATATTCACATTACAACAATCTCCAGCCACAGATTCACATTACAACAATCTCCAGCCACAAATTCTCCAAACCCCAACAATCTCCAGCCAAAGATTCTCCAAACTCCAACAATCTCCAACCACAGATTCTCCAAACCCCAACAATCTCCAGCCACAGATTCACATTACAACAACCTCCAGCCACATATTCACATTACAACAATCTCCAGCCACAGATTCACATTACAACAATCTCCAGCCACAAATTCTCCAAACCCCAACAATCTCCAGCCAAAGATTCTCCAAACTCCAACAATCTCCAGACACAGATTCTCCAAACCCCAACCCACTCCCTGGCACCTACAAACCCTTCAGAACAAACAAACAGTGATGTTCAATCATCATCATGTGCTTTGCCGGTAAGCGTGGGCAGTAATGTTTCACCATCTTACACAATCACCAGAGTTGTGGATCAGCTCTGTGTTCTTGTCCCGACCATGCCATATGGTCAAATCATCCAGGTATTTACTTCTCTGCCTCCCCCTTGTTCTTTACCCCTTAATCTTGCCAGCTGTCACTAAGTTCTCCAGTTTATTTTTTCCCGTAACATGCCTAAAAACATTGGACAGTTTATGTATTATTTCTCTAATCAGTTTGCGGCTTTCATTTGCCTCTTGCAGGCCATGCTTATTAGTATTTCTGTCTGTCCATAGTATTATTTGCTTTTTCCTCTGAAACCTTATTTCCACTGTGATTAAATGTTTTTCAGCTTGTGTGCTCACCGTCCACGTTTCACATCCATACAAAAGTACAGTGAAATAGTGACACAAATAATCAGACTGTAACTGGTACCATTAGTACTGGGACTCTTCGCTTACTATTGAAGATGAGGACCAAGTGCATATGGAGTGCTATGTGCTATGATGTCGTTTATAGACTCAACTCAGCTCAACTAACAAATGATATAAATGCTATATTTGTACAATAACAAACAACAACAACACTCACCTGAGTGCCGACTCCTCCAGCGGGGCCAGGCGGTCCTGGGGCACCTTTATCACCCTTTGTTTATGAAAAAAGATATATTAAAATACTACTGTGACATGAATGTAAACCATGAAGAATATTACTGTTATATGAATGTAAACCATGAAGAATATTACTGTTATATGAATGTAAACCATGAAGAATATTACTATTACAGGAATGTAAACTATGAAGAATATTACTATTACAGGAATGTAAATCATGAAACATATTACTGTTATAAGAATGTAAACCGTGAATAATACTAATGTTCATCTCATCTCATCAGGTTCCTCTTGTATCTTGCAGTGTTGAGGTAAAGCATAAACAGCGGGAGAGTGCCAGTGTTTGGGCTTCATGTATTGAGGTTCCATGTTCACTGTAATTTCCTCTATCTTTCGTCTACGTGGCCGGCCTTCTCCTCTGCTTCCGCCTGGTCTGTACATCATTGCTTGTTGAGGTATATTGTTAGTTGGTAATCTAGTTATATGGCCAAACCATTTAACCTGCTGTTTCCTGGTAAAATCTAGCGCTGCTATAACCCCAAATTTAGTCCTGATTTCTTAATTGATCTCTTCTTGATACATGAATATTCTTCTCAGGAATCTCATTTCTGTTGTGATTTTTCTTTTCTCTTTTTCTGTCAATGTCATTGGTTGCAAAGAGTTGGATGGAAGATTGTGTTGTATAGTGCTTCCTTACTGGCTATTGATACATGTCTGTTCTTTAGAATTTATGCCATTTGTTTATTGAGTTTGTTTGCCTTATTGCATCTATTTTCAATCTCATCTACTGATTTGCCATTTGATAATATTGTACTTCCTAGGTACTTGAAGCTCTTTACTTAATCCAGGGGGTGTTCTTCTAGATGGTCAGTCCATTTATGCTTATTGTGTTTTTTTCGAGCAGGAAAAGAATCCCCTGCCGGCTTGCTAGGCCAGTCGCAGGTTTAGGATGAAAATATCTAACCAAGGGGAATCTGTCCCCCCTGGCAAGCTATAGTCCCGTTAGATCATGAGCTCACGGACATGGTTTCCTGGTCTACACTAATATTATATGAATGTAAACCATGTGAATGTATATGAATATGAATGTAAACCATGAAAAATATTACTGTTATATGAAAGTAAATCATTAAAAATATTACTGTTATATGAATGTAAACCATGAAAAATATTACTGTTATATGAAAGTAAATCATTAAAAATATTACTGTTATATGAATGTAAACCATGAAAAATATTACTGTTATATGAAAGTAAATCATTAAAAATATTACTGTTATATGAATGTAAACCATGAACAATTCTATTGTTATATGAATGAAAAGCAATGAAAAACTATTACTGTTATATGAATGTAAACCATAAAAAATACTACTGTTATATGAATGTAAACCATGACATATATTACAATTACATGAATGTAAAAAATCTGATTCCAGTGGTTCTGGAAAAATGTGATTCCAGTGGTTCTGGCAAAATCTGATTCCAGTAGTTCTGGAAAAATGAACCGAATACCTTTCAAGCATTAGGCAGACACCACAACATTTCAGCCATGGCTCACCCTATTTACAAATATAACTGACCAAAAACAAAATTCTGGAGATCAGATACTCAATTTCTATAATGTTTTAATGAAAATTGACTATATATTGTTTAATAACCACAAAGATAAACAATATTATATACTCACTATCTGGCCTACTGGACCTTGGGGACCTGGGTCTCCTTGTCTGCCTTCCTTGCCCTGTTGTGAAATGTACAAACATTTTGCAAAATGATAATCTATACTAAAATATACATCTTTGGCATCAACAAAACTGGTCGTAATAATTATCTAAGATTACCAGTTGTACATTAATATTAAAATCTTTGAACCACTTTAAAAACAAAAATTATTTGCCTATCCTTTACAGGACTGCACAGTCAATCACAGCTATTCTATATATACCTTCTATTATCCATAATTGGTCTCAATATGCTATTGTAAATAAACCTTCAGTTATTTAAGTTTTGTCTTGGCATGTTATTATAAATAAATCTTCAGTTATTTCTGCTTTTTCTGGATATCTTCTTCTTCTTCTGCATTCATCCGGAGAGTTTTTTTGGACGTGATTGCGTTGTGCCTGTTTACAGCAGAGCTGCGTTCTTGCACCATTAGGCTGACACATCAACTTCTGCCAGCATTTGTTGACCGGGTTAGCTTTCACTGGGTTTCTGGATATTATTATCCTGAATCTACCTTCAGATATCTATATTTTGTCTCAACATGCTATTTTAAACATACCTTTAATTACTTTTGTTTTGATTGGACATGCTATTCTAAAAATACTTTCAATTATCTGTTTTTCATTGGGCATGCAGTTCTAAATTGTTACATTCTTTCAGTGATCCATAGTTTATCACAACAAACTACTCTAAATATAACTTCACTTATTTTGTTATGTTGGGACATATTATTCTAAGAATGTCTTAAGCTATTTGTGTTTTGTCTGGACATGTTATTCTAAATACACCTTTTAGTTATCTGCCACTGCATTTGCTTAGTCTGAGATATAATTGCAAAGACATGTATTATTTGTTATTACTTTTACTTAAATTAATTTATGATATGCATTTCTTCATCATGTTTCACCAAAGCTTCATTTCCATGTCTCACAATAATGCCTCCCTTCCACGTCTCACAATTGATGTCTCTCTTCCACGGCTCATCTCAGTTTTTCCTCTGCACATTAGAGTAATAAAATGCGTTCCTTACTTGATTTCCTGATCACTCACCAAGGATTCTGTCTTCCAGGACTATATTAATAGTGCCTTCATCCCATAAGTTGTGATCATGCTGTGACAGATTTTACTTGTGTATTGTTTTTCAGCAGTATTCAATCTTCGTTGAATTTTTAATGGCATTATCATTCACCCTTTGTATGTTTTCAGTGATTTGAAATGTCAGAAATGAAGTAAAAATAAATGACCTTACCTCAGCACCTGGATAACCTCTGTCACCAGGAAAACCTGGCGCTCCTGTGGGACCAGGTGGTCCAGGGCTGCCAGCTGGGCCAGCGGGACCCTGTCAAATAAAACGAAAATGTAAATTGATGATTATCAGATTATCATATTTATGACTGTGAAACCAATCTGAAACTACAAAGTGTAAAAAAAAATCATCTGTCATCCCTCTTTCCACAGTTTTCAATCAAGTGAAGCCAAAATAAAATGTAAACGTAGCAGGAATACTGAAGTCATGAAGGATACAACAAATCAAAGGGAAATTAGCCTTATATGAGGAAATACTAAGCAAGATTGATTGATTGATTGATTTAGGAACCGACATCACAGCATTCGGGACATTCCCATAAGTGCACCGTCCCCATCCTCAGCAGCCAGCGAAGAGTTCCAACACCAATAGTTCCAGTAGCAATCTGATTATATGTCCGTCTTGCCTTTCCTCTGAGCGTCGAGCATCGGCCAGATTCCCTCGTCACACCTCGCTGCCTCATTCTTACCAGACTATGGTGATCCATTTGCTCCTCCAAGGTGTATACGTGCTCCCACAAGGCTGCAACCACGTCTAAGCAAGAGAGACTGAATACAGAAATTAGCCTAATATGAGAAAATACTAGGCAAGAAAGATTGAATACAGAAATTAGCCTTATATGAGGAAATACTAGGCAAGAGAGATTGAATACTGACTTAGCCTTATAAGAGAAATAAGAGTACTTGGCAGGAGAGACTGACTACAGAAATTTGCCTTATAAGACAAAATACTTGACAAGTCAGACTGAGGAATACATAGGAAGATGCATATGGGAAGCTTCAACAACTAAACCACACAAATAATGTAAGCAACACAAATTCAGTAAAATATGATTGATTGATTGATTGATTGATTGATTTAGGAACCGACATCACTGCATTCGGGGCATTCCCATAAGCGCTCCGTCCCCATCCTCAGCAGCCAGCGAAGAATTCCAACACCAATAGTTCCAGTAGCAATCTGATTATATGTCCGTCTCGCCTTTCCTCTGAGCGTTGAGCGTCGGCCAGATCCCCTCGTCACTCCTCGCTGTTGCATTCTTGCCAGACCATGATGATCCATTTGCTCCTCCAAGGTGTGCACGTGCTCCCACAAGGCCGCAACTACGTCTGCCTTGTCATGCATCAATACTCCACCAAGTTTTGCCGAGCCAGCCAATCTGTCCGCCTGTTCATTCCCCTGCACACCGGCATGCCCCGGAGAAAAGATCCAGGCGATGCTTGCCACCCGTGACCTCCGAAGCGAAGCAAGCCACTCTGCCCGAAGCTTGCCTGTTCTCACTTTCCTCAGCATGCTTTCTGAGTCAGTTACAATAGTGATGTGTGTGTGTGTATCGTTTTCTCCATCCAGCGGAAATAAAATATAAAATGGCATAGAGGATTGGAGAGTCACTGTCGTTGATGTTTGCTTCAGATCATGTGCCCAAGAAAACATTTTTAAAATGTAATTAAAATTTTTGTTTGTTTGTTCACTTGCTTAGACCTCAAGCGAATTCCATACACGTGGCATTACTTCTAGTGCATTTGGCTGCTGTTTTGAGTGTGAATTAGCTTTCCCTATTATCAGTGTCCCTCGCGATCAGGCGAACCCACTCCGACTTTTGAGGTACTTGTAAGTTACATCCCCAAGTGAAGGACAGGAAGTCAACATTTTAATCCAACTGATCAGTGTAGGGGAAGAACCCACTACTTTGGCATCAGCACACCGGATATTTATGAACAAGTGCTCTCATCCATTTGGCTATGCTGACCGCCACATAACTATAATGATAGCTGTTGTGTTCGAAGTCTGACAATCGTGTTCTTGTCCTTTCTTGACAGATAGTTTGTATTGTCTTTGGGGGCAGCTTTGAATCTAGTGTTGATTCATTGCTATATTAATATCTTTCTCCACTGCTAGCACAGGGAACATCCATGTCGACCATAATTAGTAGTTTTCTTAATTAATCCACATATCTTCATTAGTCTCTAATGACGATTCCAACTTCACGGCAAAGGGTTATCCCCATTGTGCTTCATTCCTGTGCCAGTGAATATCACACAAAATGCTCCTCAGTGTCCCATGTGAGAAGTGAAACAGACAGCAGTTCAGACAAACCAGAAGCACACACAGGCATTCATGCAAAAGGCTACTGCCAGAATGCCAACACAACAATTTGACACTAAAATTACAATTCATCATCAATGGAAGCAGCAATCACATTACTGCAAATGACAAAACCAGCTAGTTCAGCAACTTGCTGTCCACCATTTTTCTGAACAAACAGTTCACAATACAAACAACTGTGGACAGATGTAAAAGCATTCCACAGCTCACAGTGTTGCTCAATGCACTTAACTCAGTAGCTGGGTGATGGAACCATGTGCTACCAGTCCAACATGAGGAAAATGCATAAGCAAACCGTAGCCAGAAGCATAAACACTCTAGAGATCTTAACAGCTCAACAGCTTATTGGCAATATTGGACTGGAGGTCCACCCACAATGTCAAAAGAACACTTCAATGCTGGCCCATAAATAATTACATATTGAATGAGTTTATGTTATAGATACTCATACTGAATGGGTTTATGTTATAGATACTCATACTGAATGGGTTTATGTTATAGATACTCATACTGAATGGGTTTATGTTATAGATACTCATACTGAATGGGTTTATGTTATAGATACTCATACTGAATGGGTTTATGTTATAGATACTCATACTGAATGGGGTTATGTTATAGATACTCATACTGAATGGGTTTATGTTATAGATACTCATACTGAATGGGTTTATGTTATAGATACTCATACTGAATGGGTTTATGTTATAGATACTCATACTGAATGGGTTTATGTTATAGATACTCATACTGAATGGGTTTATGTTATAGATACTCATACTGAATGGGTTTATGTTATAGATACTCATACTGAATGGGGTTATGCTATAGATACTCATACTGAATGGGTTTATGTTATAGATACTCATACTGAATGGGTTTATGTTATAGATACTCATACTGAATGGGTTTATGTTATAGATACTCATACTGAATGGGTTTATGTTATAGATACTCATACTGAATGGGTTTATGTTATAGATACCCATACTGAATGGGTTTATGTTATAGATACTCATACTGAATGGGTTTATGTTATAGATACTCATACTGAATGGGTTTATGTTATAGATACTCATACTGAATGGGTTTATGTTATAGATACTCATACTGAATGGGTTTATGTTATAGATACTCATACTGAATGGGTTTATGTTATAGATACTCATACTGAATGGGTTTATGTTATAGATACTCATACTGAATGGGTTTATGTTATAGATACTCATACTGAATGGGGTTTATGTTATAGATACTCATACTGAATGGGGTTTATGTTATAGATACTCATACTGAATGGGGTTTATGTTATAGATACTCATACTGAATGGGTTTATGTTATAGATACTCATACTGAATGGGTTTATGTTATAGATACTCATACTGAATGGGGTTTATGTTATAGATACTCATACTGAATGGGTTTATGTTATAGATACTCATACTGAATGGGGTTTATGTTATAGATACTCATACTGAATGGGTTTATGTTATAGATACTCATACTGAATGGGGTTTATATTATAGATACTCATACTGAATGGGGTTTATGTTATAGATACTCATACTGAATGGGGTTTATGTTATAGATACTCATACTGAATGGGTTTATGTTATAGATACTCATACTGAATGGGGTTTATGTTATAGATACTCATACTGAATGGGTTTATGTTATAGATACTCATATTGAATGGGGTTTATGTTATAGATACTCATACTGAATGGGGTTTATGTTATAGATACTCATACTGAATGGGTTTATGTTATAGATACTCATACTGAATGGGGTTTATGTTATAGATACTCATACTGAATGGGTTTATGTTATAGATACTCATACTGAATGAGTTTATGTTATAGATACTCATACTGAATGGGTTTATGTTATAGATACTCATACTGAATGAGTTTATGTTATAGATACTCATACTGAATGAGTTTATGTTATAGATACTCATACTGAATGGGTTTATGTTATAGATACTCATACTGAATGGGTTTATGTTATAGATACTCATACTGAATGGGTTTATGTTATAGATACTTACAGGAGCTCCTGTTTTTCCTGCAGCTCCAGGGATACCAGTATCTCCGGGGGGACCCTGTTCAGAAATAACAATGGAACAGTAAACATGGCTGTGTGAAAGATAACAATAATTCCAGGTAAATTATTTGTTATTAATGGTTAATGGGCAAGACAAATGTTGTTTGGTGGTCGCATTTACGAGAAGAGAGGTTTGGTAAAATGTGACAATTGGGAAAAGTGACTGTGTGAAGTGTGGTTCTAGAAAATGTAATAACTGGGAAGATTAGCTGTGTTAGAGATCAACGGAGGGAGAAGAGGCTGGATGAGATGGCAGAGTGGCATAAATGATGATCAATGGCTGAGCTTATCAAGAAAACACAAAATAAACAGATTTGCAGGAAAATGATCACTTATACTGCACGCCAAGTGTCAAAGCAAATGATGATAGTGATGAGGAATGGTTAAAAAAAAATTATAAAAAATGTTCTGGCCACGTGTACAATACTTAAAAAAGATGCAAACAGGCAAAGAGAGACAGCATCACAGAAGAGAGGCAGTAATGTAACATGACAGCAACAACAAGGAACATTACTCATTACAAGTTATAATTATAACAACAAGAACAGCGATGATAATACTGATGATAATGATGATGATGATGGTGATGATGATGATGAGAATGTGTAACATCGTGACATGCAATTATGAGTAGTACAGTTTTTGTCTGAAATTGATCCTGCATTGGTGCACAGACTCTCTCAACCAACTCATGCCAAACTGTCCCATTTTTTATGTTTGCTATCTCCAGCAACTCTCTCCTTGCTTTCCCTATATTATTTCTCTCTCCTGGTTTTCCCTATATTATTTCTCTCTCCTTGTTTTCCCTATATTATTTCTCTATATAATTTTCTTCTCCATATGTTTTTAGGTCTCTCCTTAGTTCTGTTGCCCTGTGTGTTCCAGAGATTTGTCTTTCTAACTGTACTATTGGAAGGTTTTCTCAATGTAGATCCTATTAACATCTTTTCCTTGCCTCTTGATTTGCTGGGATCTCTCTAGTTCTCTTTATAAGCTCCACCTTAGTGACTGTATCAAATATTTTAGTTGTTCTATTATGCGCTGGTAGCAGTTAATGAATATATGCAGTTTATTAGTAACTGTTTTAGTCTTTCTCCATGTTTCTGATCCATACAGCAATACTAATTTAACATTACAGTTAAATATTCTAAGTTTGGTACTAGATTTAATTTCTTTTGAATTCAACAAATTTCCTCATGCAGTGTAGCCCCTATTGCCTTTTGTGTACTTATTTTAATATTTTTAACCATTGCTGCATCTTTGTCTACAATGCTAGCTAAATAGGTGTATAATTCTAACTCTAAGACGGGTGGGGAATGTCTGGCTCACAGGTCGTTTAAATATGGCTGAAATAAAGATTAAGCCCCTGGATACCCAAGAGTACAGCTGAGTATGGCTCATTACTATGTATGATTAGCTGGTCTTGGTATCCCCAAAGAGTGGGAAGGAGAAGGTTAGAAGCCTACATTTTTGTCTACTCCTGGACTGCTAGGCCGGGCAAGTTTTCCCCATGGCAAATCTCCCCTTCCTGCTGGCAAAATAATTTGGTCTGGCCCTACCAAGGCATCCACAATCGGGACTTTAAATTTGATCAATCTTATATATAAATGTTACATAGGTAATGTCGAACTTCACACAATGATGTGACATATATTTAAATATGCATCTATGTTAGGAACAACTTACTGCTGTGAGCAGTTCTTTTCAAAAAGTACCATTGCAAAGAGTTGAATGCTCTTCCCCGGGAAGGTTAACCCGGTCAACAAATGCCCGCAGAAGTCGGATGTGTCGGCCTAACGGCGCAAGAACGCAGCTCTGCTGTAAACAGGCACAACGCAATCATACTTATTTTAATATTTTTAACCATTGCTGCATCTTTGTCTACAATGCTAGCTAAATAGGTGTATAATTCTAACTCTAAGACGGGTGGGGAATGTCTGGCTCACAGGTCGTTTAAATATGGCTGAAATAAAGATTAAGCCCCTGGATACCCAAGAGTACAGCTGAGTATGGCTCATTACTATGTATGATTAGCTGGTCTTGGTATCCCCAAAGAGTGGGAAGGAGAAGGTTAGAAGCCTACATTTTTGTCTACTCCTGGACTGCTAGGCCGGGCAAGTTTTCCCCATGGCAAATCTCCCCTTCCTGCTGGCAAAATAATTTGGTCTGGCCCTACCAAGGCATCCACAATCGGGACTTTAAATTTGATCAATCTTATATATAAATGTTACATAGGTAATGTCGAACTTCACACAATGATGTGACATATATTTAAATATGCATCTATGTTAGGAACAACTTACTGCTGTGAGCAGTTCTTTTCAAAAAGTACCATTGCAAAGAGTTGAATGCTCTTCCCCGGGAAGGTTAACCCGGTCAACAAATGCCCGCAGAAGTCGGATGTGTCGGCCTAACGGCGCAAGAACGCAGCTCTGCTGTAAACAGGCACAACGCAATCACATCCGAAAAAAAAACTCCGGATGAACGAAGAAGAAGAAGAAGAATGCTCTTTAGACTGACCGACACAAATCTGAAAAAGCAGTTGCGAGTAGCAACATCACTTATACCAGCTAATATCACACACTTCACCAAAAGAGGAAAGTCTCAGCCATCACATTAGGGAATTAATTAATAAAAAATTTGACCAAATATAGCTGGCTAATTTTTAAATTTATATGGCCAGCGAATGAAGACATATAAATATCCAAATGGTCCTTGGTGGAAAAAGATTCCCCACCCCTGGCTTATGATGAGTCCTGACAAGAACTAAATACTTACGGGATTGCCAGGAGGGCCAGCTTCACCAGCAGGTCCAGTCTCTCCAGCAGGTCCCTATATGAAACAAATAACAACAAACAGATTAAATGACACACAAAGATGGGAGATCAGTACTGGGCTCAATGATTCAAAGTGCTTGTGACTTGTGACAGTCACTTCCATCCAACATTTTGATCTGATTATATTTTTGAAATAATCTGCATATAACCCTGTACAGCACGGGTATAATTTAAAAAACAAAAACTTGAAAATAACTGATCCTTAAAATTGAAAATAATATTCTTTTTAAAATTCCTTTTATGATGCAAGTGTACCATACTTAGCTATAGTCAGTCAGTCAGTCTTCAGTCAGTCAGACGGTTCCAGCTTCACGGTCAAAAGTTGCCCCATTATGCTTTTATGATGGAAGTGCATCATAATTAGCTATAGTAAGTCAGTCAGTCAGTCAGACCGTTCCAACTTCATGGCAAAGGGTTGCCCCCTCATGCTCCATTCCTGTGTCAGTGAATATCATACAGAATGCTCCTCACTGCCCCAGGTGAAAAATGAAACAGACAGGAGCCTCGACAAACCAACAGCCCGCACAGGTATACTATGCATAATGCCGCTGCCAGAATGCCAACACAAAAGTCCACCACAAAAAATACTTTACATTGCCAATGGAAGTGGCAATCACTAGAAAACCAACAGCCACACATTACTGCATAAGGCAACCTATTTAGTTCAGCGACCGGGTGGCAGCCATTTTTCCGAACATGCAGTTCACGCTACAAACAACAATATACAATTGTAAAAGCACTCCACACGAAATTCACAGCTCACAGTGTCGATCCACACACTTAACTCAGTAGCAGGGTGACGGAACCATGCACTACCAGTCCAACAACATGAGGAAAATGTGTAAGGAAACCATAGCCACAAGTATAAACACTCCAGAAGCCTTAACAGCTCAACCGCCTATCCTCCATGTTTGGGATCTCCATGTTGGGGACCTAGCTATAAGTAAAAGTAAAGGATTCTTTTACATGCCTTGAGGCACATTGAGTACATAATTCTAGCCCAATATTTTAATGATCCAATTGACACTCGATGGTGGTCAAAATCATGCCAGTTGCTTTCACTTCCCCAAACATGTTCTGGTACTCATTTTAGACCAGGTTGCCATGGAAGGCCAGGTCAATTTTTAAAAATACACCTTGACCGGGATTCAAACACATGACCATTGGGTCAGCAGTCAAGCGTCCTAGCCACTGCACTACCATGGCCAGTTCTTCTTCTTCTTTATCTCATTGTATTCCTCTTGTACCTTACGGTGTCGAGGTGAAGTGTAAACAGCGAAAGAGTGTCTGTTTATGGGCTTTATGTATCGAGAATTCCATGGTGTCTGCTATTCCATCAGTCCATCGTTTGCATGGCCGGATTCTTCTTCTGCTTCCATCTGGTCTGTACATCATTGCTTGTTGTGGTATACTGTTAGGTGGTAATCTAGTTATATGACCAAACCATTTAACTTGCTGCCTTCTTATAAAAGTTAGAGCTTATTCTTCTGCTCTGAACCCCCACTGGGGCAAAGACCCTCAACCAAACCACGCCAAACCATCCCTATCTTGTGCTATCTTCTGTAGATCCCTCAATGTCCTCCCAATACTATTCTGTCTGTAATTCTCTTCTCCATGTGCTTTCAACATTCCAGGAGCCAATCCTGGAAATTTTCACCAGTGAAAGAATTTTAATCAACGACCCGGACACATTGTAGTAATGTATCATATCTCTTTTAGAAGTGCATCGTTTCCTTTTGGTTGGTTGAGTAATTCTATTTTATTCTTGATGTGATTTTATTATGATATGCCTAGTTATTCACCTCTGTAATTCAGAGGCTTCTGTGTCTGACTTTAATATACACTTGTGTAAGGTTTACTTCACCTAGACAGATTCAATTCCAGATAGAAAACAACAATAAATAAAGGACTCCTTTTCGCACCATTAGGCATAGATATGTAGTTCTCTAGACCCTTCAGCAGTCAGTCGGTCATGCGGTCAATATCCTGCTGACCACCTTTACTGCCCAGGAAATTCCATGGTACCCATTTTAAGCTGGATCAACCTTGAAGAGGATTTAACACATGACCCTTGTGCCAACAGGCAATCATTCTAGCCTCTGCAATATCATGGCTAATCCAACGTAATTGGCTCTCGATAGGTATATTTCTCCTAAGAATTCACCCGGGAAATGGCCCTGTGGCCTACTTTTGGGTGTTTTTTTTAAAAATGTGCACAATTTTCAAACTTTTTTCTCGCCTTTGTCTGAAAAGGCTCACTAAACTAGTGAACACAGGCTAAGTGTATGCTTTATTTTCACTTCCTTTTCCATCTGATACGTAATTCCTTGAATTAATTGTGTTGTGCCTGTTTACAGCAGAGCTGCGATATTTGCACCTTTCACCTTACACGTCAGATTTCTTCATCAACACTGCCGACCAGGCTAGCATTCCTGGAGTAAGCTTCTAAAACAGTGTTTTCTTACATGTACATGTACGCATGCACACATTTAAATAAGATGCTTCAAGATTCTTCCCACCTGTCTCACTCTTACTTTCCTTGTGGACTATATTCTTGTTTATCAAGAGTGATCTGAGTTCAGTCCCCAGCCAAAGCTGCATTACTGCTCCAACCATTACAGCCCTGGGGTTGACCCAGCAACATATAATGGACATCTGACAATCAGTCAGCAATGTTTTGTCATTGCCAGATGTTTTATTACTGTCAGCAATACATGCCAAATAACAGTTTGTGAACTTACAGGTGGCCCCATAACTCCAACAGGTCCTGGCTGGCCCGGACTTCCTGGTATGCCCTGTAGGATACAGTAGAGACATAATTCAATGGAGATGTTTCACACATGTACAAAATATATAAGGGGTAATGTTTATATAGCAGACAGACAGATAAGAGGAGGAGGAACAAGAGAAGGAATAAGAAGACAAAAGATGACCCTCAGATAATATGCACCATGTAAGTCTTCCTGTCTCTGGTTATTTGCTCCTCAAAGTCTTTCCCATATTATTTCTCTCAATCATTCCTCTTATAGAGATACCACTGTGTTGATATTTGCTATGTGATTTATTTTACTTTTCTTTTCTGAAGACTTGTTCATGGTTCATTGGGTTTTGCAGTTAAGGTGTCCTACAGGATGTGGTATTCAACTTTACACCAACCCTCTTTAGTTCGTAGACTGCAGTCTTACGATTCTTATCTTCCCTTAATTACGCTTATTTGGATTTGAATGTGAATTTAAAAAAAAGTTAGTTCTGTAATGTTGCTATTCACAAATGTTAAAAAATCTGACAGTTCTTTAATTGTTTCATTAATAAATGTTTGAATTTTGAACAGTTATTTATTTGTTCCATTCATAAATGTTTACAACTCTGAAAATTGCTTCCGTATAGTGAATTTGAATAATGAAGACACAAACAACAGGTTGCAATATTTATTGTCTTGCATGTTTTACTGCATCTCGTCAGGTGCACACTGTAACACAATGTAAAACAAAGTAAAACAATGAATCCTTCAAGCTGAAATATACAACACTCATATTCTCACAGAAATTTAACAATCGCTGTAATTTTAAAATGATTATCATGTCTTTTTGTTTACACAACAATGGTTTGGCCATACAAAATATATTCAATATATATAGCATAAAAATAATTAAAAATACTTTTTGACTTTCATTAGAGTCTAAATAGTTGAGGATCTTAAGTGTATATTCAATGAATATGTACCATTTTCAAATTGCTCTATTATGCAAACATTAACTAACAAAGTAGTACATATTTTCAACATTTTATTAAACAGACCAAAAAATGTTGTTGTTTCAAAGAAGTGAAAGTAGTTCCTAATAAGCAAGACATTAAAAAACAAATATAACAAAAACTGATGAATCTCCAAATATTTTCAGTATTCAACATTACGGTATGATGCAGAAATGTGAACTATGACTTAAAAAAGCTGAAGCATCAAACTGAAATTTTTATATGGGTCTTCATAAGACTGGGATGAGTTTATCTGAGGAAACAAAAGAGACAAATAAAAAGTTCAAGAAAAACACTCAGTACAAAAAAAGTGCTGCTTTTGTATGGGCATATTCACTTATTCTGTACTAAGTAACTTATTTGTGGTTGAGGGATTGGGGGGGGGGGGGGGGGGGGGGAGGGGACTGACGATTGCCAGGTGTGTCCACAAGTGACAGTAGTGCAGCAATCTTCAGGTTTGGCAAGTCAGCTGTGATGTAAACTATCATGTGGTTTTGTTTACATAGTTGAGGGTTATACTTGTGTATTGTGGATGCCTCTGAATTTTGTTGTTTTATATTAAAATATAGAAAGAAACTACTTACAGGTTCACCACGATCACCAGGCTGGCCAGTTTGTCCATCTTGTCCTGGAACACCCTAGACATACAAAGTAAGCAAAAATTGCATTAAAACATTCAATAAAAATAACACATACAGACATTTTGTAATCTTAATCAATAATTTCATCAGGGAAAAAAAACAGAAACACATTTTATTTAAAAAACAGACTGGTGTACTAGTAAAAATTTTTTAAAAACCATAATTTCAAGAGTCCTGTGCATCAAACCACATCATGTGGCTTGTGGTATAACAATAGCTACAAGGAAGTGAATAGAAGCATCATCGTAAATGTTTTTATTTTTAAAATCTGGTAATACTAAACTAGATTAGATAGTCTACTTCTCTATTCTCTCCCTCCCTATATTTATCTCTCTCTTTTTCTGTATTGCTCTCTCTTTATCTATTTCTTTATTCCCCCACCCCTCTCTCTCTCTCTCTCACTCACTCTTTCACACACAATGTACTTACACTGGGTCCTGGTGGCCCCATGAGACCTGGTGGCCCTGGGGGGCCCTGAATGCCTTGTTCTCCTGTAAATCCTGGAGGTCCTGGTGCCCCGTGATCACCTTTAGGACCAGGGGGTCCAGGTATGCCTTGCTTTCCTCGTTCACCTCTCTGGCCCTGTGAAGATAACCAGCATTAGGTCAGCACTGTATCTAGTAACAATAACTTGTCATATTTGTTTCTTTAACTTTGAAATCAGACTTTTTTGAAGGTTTATGCGGTGTCATGGTGTCGTGTTATAGAAGACTGCTGAAAATTAATTGGACAGCCAAAATGAGCAATCTGGACATTTTGAGGGAAGCTGAGTCACAAAGACAACTTATCACAAACATTAGAAAGAAGCAGTCGTTTTTTTGGGCCACATTATGAGAAGACAAAAACTGGAACATGTTGTGACAACCAGAAAGATTTGTGGAAAAAGAGATAAGAGGAAGACAGCATGAGAAAATTCTTGACAGTCTTGTGTTATGGTATGGAAAGAAGTCAACACACAAATTGATCCACAAAGATTTTATCCAATTTGGCTTGGCCTCTCTCCACAAGCTGCCTGCTGAGAGCATCACAGAAAGCATGAACTCTGTAGATACAGCAATGTTCACCAGGGGTCTCATTAAAAACTGCATTCATGCTCTGAATGATGCAATCTGGAAATGAACCCACAATCCTCAGAGTGTGAGGTAGATGACTTAGTCACTCCGCCACAGAGATCTGCCCCCTAAGAAAGATATTCTGGCTCACTGAATGTTCTGAACACTAAACTCCAAGCTGTATGCAACTAAAGAGAAATTCCAAACATAGTTCATTATGAGAACTTGCCTGATAAAGATGTGATCCCAGTAAGAAGGTTAAATACTAACCACAAGGCATGTATGTAGTAACCAAGATTTTGTTTTGTTTCTGACTAAAGTTTCTGACTCCTAGGACCAACCTTCAGACATTAAACAGCAACAACAATAATTTCACACTGGCTATGGCTCTGACTAGATAAAGAATTAAGAATTTAAAGAAACCATGTATTCATTACCTTCTGTCTGACACTAGCAACCCTTGATACATAAATCTAGAAAATTCTGTGTATTTATTTTAAAAAATGGTAATAAAAAAAGGGATGACAAGAAATTGTAAAAGAATACAAGCAATGGCTAAACCGTAATTGGTATTTTATATAAAGAAATACAAGCTCGATATGCAAAATAAGAAGTAACATATGGATTAAAAAGACTTCCCTCACAATAAAACTACTCATATTCAGCTCAGTTCAGATAATAATCATTGCACTCCAGACATGTTCATAGGTCTTTCAATCTCTTCTATAGTAAATCCATTAGCGTACAGTAACTAAATGAGCCATCGGATGTTGATAGATGAGCGTAATGTTTTGCGTAGTGTGCTACTTTTTCTTGGCCATGCTGATCTTCAAACTAATGGGTTGCATTCTAACCATTGTTGCCAATTCATTCAGTTGAAAGTCCTTGTTTTAGCCAAATTATCTAAAGGTATTCATGATGTCGACTCTGTTCATTGGTTGACCCTCTGACACAGTAGCAGTGCCAGTCAGACTTTCTGCACTTTTATTCCCCTTTATGTTTTTGTATGAAGATATATGTAACCTTACAAACCTTACTAGAAGGAGTCTATTCAATGCCTGCATGCAAAACCTGCTCCAACTTTTTGGATTATGCTCACTTAGTATTCAAACTCATACATCATGTTTAGAAAGAGTGTACAAACACAGTATATGAGAGTACGAAGAGCTATAGCATTTTTTAAAGTGTAGTCCAATCAATATCTATAAAGGTATTTTTAAAAATGAAATCACCTGCATAGGCCATATGTAGTATTTCAATATTGCCTAATTTCAGAAATCATAATCAAGAGCAACACACTTACCCTAACACCTGGCTCTCCCTGCTCTCCTTGTGGTCCAATCAGACCCTAGAACATTCAGGAAGATTGTTGTAAACATGAAATGAAAATGGCAACTTTCTGTTACAAATTTGAATAAAGAATGTCCAAAAATATCAAAATTAAAATAGGAGCAAAATGGAATTAACCTGATATTTTAAATTTTCTATCATTCAGGTGTTCATTTGCTGCCTCCTCCTCCTCCTTATTATGTTTGCTTGAAATAAATATATCTTAAATGTTGTCTTTTGTACAATTTCACTGTCTTTTTTAGCTCACTCCAGGGTCCTAGAAGGCTTAGCTTGCACTAATGTTTTTCTAAGCCAAAAGGTTTGCATTGGTATGTCATATTTTGTTTTAGCTCACTCCAGAGTCTGAGGAAGCTTAGTTTGCACTATTTTTTTCTTGAAGGACTTGTTCATTGGTCTTTCTGGCTGTCCATGGTATTCTTTGCATTTTCCTCAGAAACCACATCTCTACAGCCATCAGATGTTTTTCAGCCTGACTGCTCATTGTCCACGCTTCACATCCATATAAAAGTACAGGTTCTATGTAGCATCTCAACACTCTTTTTCTCGTTTCAATTGACATCTTTTTATTGGTCAATATGTTTTTCATCTTGCTAAAGGCTACTTTTGCCATGGCGATTCTTGTTCTAATCTCCTCAAGGCATCTCCCATCAGATGTTATTACTGTTCCGAGATAATTGTACCTACTCACTTGTTGAAGAATATTCCCATCTACTTGTATATTACATTGTGGTATTACGTCCTTCCTAGTGACGACCATAATCTGTGTCTTTTTACAATTTAATTCTAACCCTAGTTGTTCACTGTGTGTAACAATCGCATCTACTAAATTTTGCAGGTCCTGTTCATTGTCTGCAATCAAGACTGTATCATCTGCATATCTAATGTTATTGATGCATCGTCCCCCAATGTTGATTCCTTCCATATCTTCAATATTTCTGAAAATACTTTCACTGTACAGGGAAAACAGATCTGGAGACATTACACATCCCTGTCTCACACCCCTTTTAATAGGCTGATATTGGCTTACTTCATTATCAACTCTTATGGCAGCTTGTTGTTTCCAATATATGTTTTTTACAAGTCTAAGATCTTTTCCATCAATTTGTAGATTTTCAAGCATCCTTACCATGTTGACATGTCTCACTTTATAAAAAGCCTTTGTGTAGTCAATAAAGCAAAGGTGTAGATCTTTGTTTACTTCTATAGAACGTTCGATTATGGTTCTCAGTATATACACAGCATTTACTGTACCCTTGCCTTCCACAAACCCACATTGTTCTTCTCCTATTTCAGGTTGTATTTTCCTCCTAACTCTTTGCATGATAATTCTTAGCAAAATCTTTGTGATGTGACTCATTATACTAATTGTTCGATGTTGATCACATTCCAAGGCTCCCGATTTCTTTGGGATTGCAATAAATACAGAATTACATAACTCCTGAGGTATATTTCCAGTATCATATATTGTATTAAGCAGACTGGTAACTTTATCTATTCCATATTCTTCTAAAGCATTATTCATTTCTGTTGTGACGCTGTCTGAACCGGGGGTCTTGCCAGATTTCATGTGGTTAAGAGCATTCTGAACCCCCATCTTCAAAATTGCTGGTCCTTCATTATTATTTTGAACATTATACTGTTCGTCTCTGTTATCGTCATAAAGGTTTTTCACCTAATCTGACCATTCATGTAAGATCTGATCTTTTTCTATTATGACTCTTCCATCTTTTGTCTTTAGGCAGCCTGCTGATGTATGTGTTCTTTGATTAGTAAGCTCCTGAATTCTTTTGTGCATTAGTTTCGCATTGTTACTGTTGTGTTGTTTTTCAATTTCTCTGCAATTTTTCTCAAGCCATGTTTCTTTTTCCTCCTTACATAAGGTTCTGACTTTTCTGTGAATTTCTTCATATTTGGCATGATTATTTTTGTTCTGTCTTCTTGTTTCCATTAGTTGTAAAATTTCTTCAGTCATCCATGTCTTATGGCCCACTTTCTTTACTTTTGGAATAGTTTTTTCTGCTGCACAACTGATTGAATTCTTCATCATTTCCCATTGATCATCTACATCTTGAAATAGGATCTCTAGATCAGACAATATATCAAATTTGTTCTTTACTTCTATGTTAAAATTATCTTGTATTTCTTTGTCAGTTTTCAATTTGCACAAGTCATATTTAGGGTTTCCTGCTGTATACTTGACTTTCTTTAACTTTACCCTCAATGTTAGTTAGTTAATCTTTCCTCTTGAGCCCAAGGCGGCGCATAGGGCAGAAGTCCTGTCTCTCCATGCCTGGCGGTTCGCTGCTACCTGTTGTAGATCTTGGATATTTACTTGGCCGTTGAATGAGCCTTCTCTAATGATGGTTCTACGCAGGGTCTCTCTTGGTCTTCCCCGTTTTCTTTTCCCTACCGGTGACCATATGAGGGCTTGGTAGGGGAGTCTTGTCTTGTCCATTCTGAGTACATGGCCGATGTAGTTCCAACGGCGTCTTCTTATGAAATTTGATACTGTATCTTGCTTAGTCTCTTGTCTTATTTGCGAATTGGTTCTGAAGTCTGTCCAGTGGATGTTTAGAAGTCTTCTAAGACATTTGTTCTTCAATGTGCCTGTAATTAATCTGTGATCACTGTAACAGTCTGCATTTGGAACTGTTTTTACGACTGTTAACGCATTTCGAAACCTTTTGCTAATCAGGATGTAGTCTATCTGGTTTTTAATCCTGCTCTCTGGACTCCTCCATGTCCATAATCTTCTAGGGTGCTGTTTAAACCAGGTGTTTCCTACAACCATTTCTTGTTCTTTTCCCCATTCTACAAGTCTGTATCCTCTTTCATTTCTCTCTCCCAAACCATGGTTGCCTACACTGCATCCATCGCCTTGCTGTCCTATTTTTTCGTTGAAATCACCCATTATGATATTTATTTCTGATTTTTTGCAGTTCTTCAAAGCAGACTCCACGTCATTATAAAATTCCTCTATGCTTTCTTCACTGCTTTCACTTGTTGGGGCATATACTTGAATGACATTTATTTTAAAAGGTCTCCCGTTTAATTTTACTAATAGGACTCTGTCTATCACAGCTATCACACCATGTCTGCTACCATATTAACAACTTTTAGCTCATAACTGTGACATGCCCCTACTTCCCATTTTCCGCCATCCATTTTTATTTGGTCCAAGCCTACATTTTGTTTGGCACTGAATGCTTTAATCACTTGTTACAACATTCATGTTAGGTTGGTGTTACTATTCTTTGCTCTCCTTTATTGGCTGTGTAACTCACACCTACTGTTGTTACACAATGTTATTTTACCTCCAATAGAAACGAGCCACTACCTTACTGAGGATTAGAGATCATGCTTCCATATTTGACAGACGTGTATCATAACTAATGGCAGATACTGCTGAATGTTTTCACTGACTACCAGCTAATTTTCTAATGGAAGTTTTGTTATTTTTTAAAACAGGAAATGCTCATTACCGGTTTTCCTCTGAGACCTCTCCTGCCTCTTCTGCCCAGGCGTCCTTGCTCACCCTGAAAGATAATATTCAAACAGTTATTACATTTATCATAGGCAGAAAGATATTATTTAAACAGTTATCACATTTATCACGAGCAGAAAGATAATATTCAAACAGTTATCACATGTCTCACTGGCAGAAAGATAATATTTAAACAGCTATCACATTTATCACAGGCAGAAAGATAATATTTAAACAGTTATCACATTTATCTCAAGCAGAAAGATAACATTTAAACAGTTATCACATTCATCACAGGCAGAAAGATAATATTTAAACAGTCTTCACATTTATCTCAAGCAGAAAGACAACATTTAAACAGTTATCACATTTATCACAGGCAGAAAGGTACCATTTAAACAGCTATCACATTTATACCACAGGCAGACAGGTAACATTTAAACAGTTATCACATTTATACCACAGGCAGATAACAAACTAACTAAATATTTGTATGCAAATAACAAGTTTTATATTCGCCCCCTCACATTTATGTGTTTGTGTGTCGCGACGCATATGCATGTGTGTTAAAAAAAAACATCATCATACAGGTTTTGCATTTTTCTGATTATTTATTAATAGTATTCTTTAAACACAGATGCCACAAACAATATGTTGCACAATTTATTGCCTGGCATAGCATCGCTGCATCTCGCCAGGTGCCTTCTGCAGAGTTATATATCATATGAAGTGAATAAATGAATAATACTTCAGCTGAAACAATTAAAACACAGTCACAGGTATTTTTCGAATGTGGAACATCTATTATCCCCAAGATAATTTCAAATTAAACATGAACTCCCAGCCATGTTAAATATGAAATTACCGTGGGGATAACAGATGTTCCACATTTGAACAATACCCATGACTATGTGTTTTAATTGTTTTAGTTAAAGTATTATCACTTTGTTAACTTGGTATGATATATAACTCTACAGTATGCACCTGACCAGATGCAGTGAAATATGCCAGGCAATAAACTGTGCAGCATATTGTTTGTGGCTTGTGTGTTTAATAGTATTCTCCGGTCCTGTAAAGTATTTTCTTGTGTTCCTTGCAAGCTGTGTGTGTATATATGTGAGTGTATGCTCGTGTGAATGCGAGTGTATGCTCGTGTGAATGCATGTGCTTGAATAGATTCATATGTGTGCATGTTGTATATAATATAATATAATAATGTAATATAATATAATATAATATAATATAATATAATATAATAAGGACTTAGGAGTCAGAGTGGGTTCGCCTGATGGTGAGGGACACTTGTAACCGGGAAAACTAATTGACAGGCAAAAATAATTCCACTCCACTAGTAATAGTAGCTTGAGTTAAAAATGAATGCACATGCACGTGTGCACACACACACACACACACACACAAACATATAGGAGGTCCTTTGCAGAATGTCGCTCTCATCAAGGTGCACAAAAAAAGTGTCTTGATCCCTTGTCAGTTCTCCTGCCTCATGCATTTTTATGCCCAAAGTGTCAGCCATGTCCCATGTCCATCTTCATGCTGATCATTATGTGCCTCTTCTAGAAACCAGGCCTTCCATGACTATTTTGTCCAAGCCACTGTAAAGTTTAATATGGCTAAAGTATTTCAGTTTCTGAGACATGGTACTGATTATGAGCTAGTTTTCTTCAGTGTTCATATCTTGTAGAATGTCAGTATTTGTCTTCTTCTTGGTCCATCATATTCTAAGAACTTTTCTGTAACATTTAGGTTCAAAATTCACAATTTTCTTCTTTAGTGATGGCTAAAGTATTTCAGTTTCTGAGACATGGTACTGATTATGAGCTAGTTTTCTTCAGTGTTCATATCTTGTAGAATGTCAGTATTTGTCTTCTTCTTGGTCCATCATATTCTAAGAACTTTTCTGTAACATTTAGGTTCAAAATTCACAATTTTCTTCTTTAGTGATTGTGAAAAGGTCTTGAGTTGAGTTGAGTTGAGTTGAGCTGAGATGAGATGAGTTGAGATAAGATGAGGTGAGATAAGATGAGATGAGTTGAGATGAATGGAGATGAGTTGAGATGAGATGAGATGAGATGAGGTGAGATAAGATGAGATGAGTTGAGATGAGATGAGGTGAGATAAGATGACTGGAGATGAGTTGAGGTGAGATGAGATGAGCTGAGAAGAGATGAGTTGATGAGATGAGATGAGATGATGACATGAATTGAGTTGAGATGAGATGAGTTGAGATGAGATGAGTTGAGATGAGATATGTTGAGAAGTGCTGAGATAAGATGAGTCCAGAAATGACACGACAGCACTCAGGACATTCCCATACGTGCTTCATCCTCATCTTTAACAGCCAGCTTGCATAATGGTCTATGGCTTACTTCTGTATTTTGCCACAGAAAAGATGCATGTTCTAAAAAATGTTACTTTAATTGTGAAGCAGGTCAGAAATTAATTATACATGTCTCACCTTAGCTCCCGGAGGCCCAGGGTACCCAGGGAATCCATTAATGCCAATACGTCCCTGGGTTTAAAAAAATAATTAAAGTAGCATTAAATTTATAAACTTAAAAAGTATCATATTTTATCAGACTAATAAAAATTAACTAGCATGAACACACAAAACTATGTGAACTTATTAAATAAATGAATATATTTAACTATATTATACATGTATCTATTTACACATAATAAACCATATGATTATGAGCATATTAAACAATATGGAATGTTGTTAACAATATTTGTATGCTTTCAATTTGAAAATCTCCAGTGGTTTAAATTTTACTACAACAGTGTTGTCTAGCCTTTTTAATTTCCTTTTCCTCAAGTCACACATAGCCATGTTATCTTCTGTTGCATCTTCTCCTTCTATAGCTATTTTTTTCAGTTTCTGCACCATTTGGGTCTGTTGTTTCATCATAAATACAGATTTATTGTATTTTTTCTGTTCATCTATTAATTATATTATTTTGAGTTGTATGCATATGAGACTTTGACAATAATCAGACAAGCTGAGAAACATTTGATGTCCGCAGAAATGTGGTATCTGAACATGCAAATATCATGGACAGACAGAAAAACAAATGAAGCTGTCCTTTAAGAAGCACACGAAAATTGCAGATTGATTACAGAAATTAGGCATAGACAGTCAAGATTTATGGACATATTTGAGAAGATATAAGCTTGAAAACTTAGTGATTATCAGCAAACTTGAGGGCAAAAGGAAGAAAAAGATATAACTAGCTAGATCTAATTTCATCTTGTACCTTGTGGTGTCGAGGTGAAGTATAATCAGCGGGAAAGTGACCAGTTATGGGCTTCATATATTGATATTCCCATGGACTCTGTTATACCCTCTGTCCATTGTTTACATGGTCGGCCTCTTCTTCTGGTCCCATCTGGTATGTACATCATTGTTTACTGTGGTATAGTGTCAGTTGGTAGCCTAATAACATGGCCGAACCATTTCACTTGCTGTTTTCTAATTAAATCTAGCACTGCTATTACCCCCACTTTAATCATGATTTCAAAATTTCTGGTAACTAGATGGCCTGGCCAAATGTCATACTTAAGATAAAAAACACAGACCTGATTCAAGACTGGTGATTGTGTCAGATGGTGAATTATGTAATGGCATTACACATGATGATGATAATTATTAGCAAAATAATTTATATCAGACATCATTTTAAAATGAATGTAAATATAATTTAATTATAGCAACAAAATACACAAGTTGTGCCAGAAACAAATGTTGTATACAAGACTCAATTAATAAAAGAGTGTGCTGAAAGTTTAATTACAAAAGGAAAATTAGTAGTCAGTAAGTTGTGAAGAGTAGATATAGGTGGATACTGACTGACATTGAATAAAATGTCTTTCAAAACTTACCTTTTCACCAACCGGACCAGGTGACCCAGTTTCTCCAGGTGGCCCATAATCCCCCTGAAACATTGATAACAGTGAGTCACATACTGTTTCCGTTATGCCTACAAACTTAGCTCAACTCAAAATTGCTGGGCATGCCCAAAGACACACAGATTTTTCTCATGATATAATTCAAGACAATATATTCCCGTAGTGAA
This sequence comes from Cepaea hortensis, assembly GCA_963921405.1. Classification (NCBI taxonomy): domain Eukaryota; kingdom Metazoa; phylum Mollusca; class Gastropoda; order Stylommatophora; family Helicidae; genus Cepaea; species Cepaea hortensis. The sequence goes on along the minus strand of OY992884.1, from coordinate 40,912,181 downwards.
ATTTCGAACAATATCAGCGGTCATTTACTTAGTATTTCAGCCAAAGTATTATGTGTTTGTCCACTTCATATGATATATAACTCTACAGTATGCACCTGATGAGATGCAGCAAAATATGCCAAACAAGAAATCGTAATATATTTTATTTATGACGTCTGTGTTTAAATTTCTAATTCTGGTTTTAACAAATTAACGTCACAATTTAAGTGGCAAAATGGTGTTATTAAAAAAACAATATTCAACACTCACACACAAATTCACTCAACTAATTAGGGCATAATTATATAACATGAATTCAGTACTGATGAGGCCTGGCTAAGAAGAGAAAGACGAATGAAGAAATTGAAATATTTTGAACACATAAAAATACACGAAAGTCTAAAAATATAATTACAAAGGGAAGTGTGCCAGGGAGACAGAGATGAGGCAGACCACAATGTAGACTTACTCAAGATGTGATGTCATAATTTACATGCATCAGGGCAGATTTTAAACACTGACCTGGCCTCACAGCCTAAAATGGGCACTAGGAAATGTCATGGAAAGTAGGAAATGTCATGGAAAGTAGAAAATGTCATGGAAAGTAGGAACTGTCATGGAAAGTAGGAAATGTCATGGAAAATAGGAAATGTCATGGAAAGTAGGAAATGTCATGGAAAGTAGGAAATGTCATGGGAAGTAGGAAATGTCATGGAAAGTAGGAAATGTCATGGAAAGTAGGAACTGTCATGGAAAGTAGGAAATGTCATGGAAAATAGGAAATGTCATGGAAAATAGGAAATGTCATGGAAAGTAGGAAATGTCATGGGAAGTAGGAAATGTCATGGGAAGTAGGAAATGTCATGGAAAGTAGGAAATGTCATGGAAAGTAGGAAATGTCATGGAAAGTAGGAAATGTCATGGAAAGTAGGAAATGTCATGGAAAGTAGGAAATGTCATGGAAAGTAGGAAATGTCATGGAAAGTAGGAAATGTCATGGAAAGAGGAAATGTCATGGAAAGAGGAAATGTCATGGAAAGAGGAAATGTCATGGAAAGTAAAGGAGACTGGGATGACACTGACCACATGACCCACTGAGTGCTGATTGGTCTATAACAATATGGGTCTGGCACCATATGTCCAACATGTCTGACAGTGTGTAAGAGGGTCCTTCACCTTCACTTTACTTATATAAGCAAATGTAAGAATCTAACATTTCCTAAACTGTAAGAAGGTCCTTCATCTTTACTTTACTTATATAAGCAAATGTAAGAATCTAACATTTCCTAAACTGTAAGAAGGTCCTTCATCTTTACTTTACTTATGTAAGCAAATGTAAGAATCTAACATTTCCTAAACTGTGATAGGGTCCTTCACCTTTACTTTACTTATGTAAGCTAATGTAAGAATCTTACATTTCCTAAACTGTGATAGGGTCCTTCACCTTTACTTTACTTATGTAAGCTAATGTAAGAATCTAACATTTCCTAAACTGTGATAGGGTCCTTCACCTTTACTTTACTTATGTAAGCAAATGTAAGAATCTAACATTTCCTAAACTGTAAGAAGGTCCTTCATCTTTACTTTACTTATGTAAGCAAATGTAAGAATCTAACATTTCCTAAACTGTGATAGGGTCCTTCACCTTTACTTTACTTATTTAAGCAAATGTAAGAATCTAACATTTCCTAAACTGTAAGAGGGTCCTTCATCTTTACATATATAAGCAAATGTAAGAATCTAACATTTCCTAAACTGTAAGAGGTTCCTTCACCTTTACTTTACTTATATAAGCAAATGTAAGAATCTAACATTTCCTAAACTGTAAGAGGGTCATTCCGCTTTACTTTATTTATACAAGCAAATGTAAGAATATAACATTTCCAAAATTGTAAAAGTAAGAAAACTTGGTAGCAGGTCAAAAGTGAGTATTGATAGGACATACATTGAGAAAACATGATACTAGTATAATTAGAATGTCCTCTCTCCAGAACATATAGGACAAAAAAAATAGTAAAACAGTAATACAGTTAAGGACACTTTTACATGCTTTAAGGTGCATTGTTCCAGATATACTGGTGTTACTTTTCCTCTGGAGTAAACTAAGCAGGGTGAGAGAGGTATTATGCTGCATGGGCAACACATGGTCTCTAAATTCAGCCCAGGCTTTGTGTTATGGAGAGGTATAACTCTATTTTACAAACTATCATCTGTCAAGACGGCCAGGTGCCAGTCAGGAGCAGTTCATATAATGCTAGACAAATATTTGTATAGACAAACTGGCCCTTTCTGGGTGATGCGGTCAGTATCACACCAGCCACATTTACTTCCAAAGATATTTCTAGTACCATTTTTGGCTGGGTTGTCCTGGAAGTTCTGGGCAATTTTAAAAATATCCATCCCTATGTGGATTCAAACCAATGACCACCAGGCCGGCAAGCAAGCATCCAATCACTATGCTACTTCAGCTCCCCAAAAAATAAAATAAAAGGAAACCTATAAACACATGGAGAAGAAACTTAGAGACAGAGATGAACAATATAGAAAGAACATGAAGCGAACTACAGCAGTCAGCTATGTTATGTTGTGTTCTTCTATGTCTAATGACGCCACTGCACATTGGGCTTTCCCATGCGAGCTCAGTCAGTCCTTCTATGCAGCAGCCACCCCCAAAAGTCTTAAAAGTCAAAAGGATTGACTTCAATGCACCAAGTTTTATCTGAGATGTCCAGGGTCTCTTTCTACAGGGCGGCTTGCCGAAAGCGTCACACAATGCACAAACTCCTTAGCTCAAGCACTGACCCTCAGGAGTCTCTGAGAAAAATGCACCAGTGAACTGAAAGACGTAGCCTGGAATCTAACCCACAACCTTTGGAGCATGAGGCAGACAGCTTGACCACTTCGCCACGGAGACTCCTAGCAGCCACCTCAAAATAAGCCTGCTCACTGTTCCTATCAGAAGTTTGTTATATCTCCTCTTTTCACTTCAAAGGCACCACTGATGTATTTGACCAGGCTTCTCTTCCAATTCATGTAGTCGGGATAGCGTAAGAATCTCATCAGTATCCACCAGTACTGCATTGATTATATCAGCAGACAGCAAAGATAGAATGGCTTGGCATGAGTTGGTTCAGGGCCTTTGTTCCAAGGGGAGATAACTAGCAGTAGAACATTGACTATTAGAGTATTTTACCTTGGGTCCCTCAATTCCTTCAGGACCAGGTGGACCACCAATTCCTCTCAAACCCTTTTCTCCCTTTTCTCCGATATCACCTGGCAAGCCATCTATTCCTGTGGGACCCTAAATGTTGTAGAGAGATGAAATTGGTTAGCAAAACTGTAAAAATACAGTGAGAAAATCAATGAAAATGTCAAGCAGAAATTGGTAAGTTTTACAAGAGCACAATAACAAGTACCAAAATGGATAACATGGCTAAAGCCTTCATCATTCACAAACAATAAACATAACTTATACAGCTACATAAAGAAATACTTTGTCTTCTTTTGTCCAATGTTTTGGTTTAAATTTTGGATATAATTGTGTTCTGTCAGTTTATAACAAAGTTGTAATGTTTCACCTTTTAGCCGACACATCCAATTTCTGAGGGCATTTGTTGACTGGGTTAGTCTGCCAGGGTGTTTCATAGGAAATCAATTGGGGAACTCTTTGAGGCCATTAAGACAGTTCATAAATAAACACACATAGTTTAGCACTCACAGAAGTGAGAAGAAGGAAGTGTAGAAGTAACCCTGTTCCTACAGCGAGGCGCTGTCGTCATGTGGAGGTGACAGATACAGTCTGTAACTATAGCTTTCAATTTTTATGTTGTCTAGTCCAAAATGTCTTCTATCTAGTCTCTAATTCTTTCTTCTCATTTCTAAGAGCGCCAAATAATACTATGTGTGTTTATTTATGAACTGTCTGGGTGTTTGATAGGACGTTTCATGGTCAAAAAGTTTTAATGTCATCTTTGTCCCATCACCATTGATGACACACCAAATAGCCTGTTGGAAACAGCCGCATGAGTGTGTGCCTGTTAGGCCTCAAGAAAATGCAGGGGCAGACCACAGGCATTCCTGGCTATCCAAGGAGGCTTCCGTAAATGCACAGTCGATTCATTATCCTCTGATAATGGGCCCACCCAAAAAATCGTTACATCATGCACATGGATGCTTAGCCTCACTTCTGTATAGTGATTCAACCTTTCACCACATGCTGCACCTTCATATATCCAGAAGGGTGTGTCTGCAGATTTTGGATCTTTATGACAGCCACACAATGAGCTTTCATAAAATATGAGGGCGAGTCAATAAGTAAGTCACACAAATCTGTGGAATAGCAGGTAAATGTAGTTGGTGTATTCTAAAGGTGTCATTAGGTGACAGCAACATCAAACTTTATATTCCCATTTGTCAGGTGGCGCTATGTGTCTCATGCACATGCGCAGCCCATAAACAAAATGGCGACTGTACTTACGGAGTGTACAACCAAAGAGCAACGTGCCGTTGTGCGTTTTTTGTGTGAGTAAAAGGACTGTCTGCAAAGGACATTCATAAGGAAATGCTTCCTGTTTATGCTGACAAATGTTTGACCCGTAAAGCGGTGCACAGCTGGGTAGAAAAAGTTTCTCAAGGGCGCTCTAAAATGTTTGATGAAATCCGATCTGGTCATCCTGTTGAGATTGCAACAGAAGCATCCATGCAGCGGGTGGAGGAGATGATTAGAGGTGACAGGCGAGTAACAATAAACTCTGTAGCATCTGCAATAGGGTGCTCACATGGTTCAGCATACAGCATGATGCAATTCGAAGAAAACGTCCATGACTGCTGACTAGAGGAGTGTTGCTTCTTCATGACAATTAACCAACTAAGGTGGGAAGTTCTGGACCATCCACCTTACAGCCCCGACTTAGCCCTTAGTGATTTCCACCTTTTTTGGTCCACTGAAAACCTACCTTGGCAGGAGACATTTTGAGAATGATGCCAAAGTTGAATGTGAAGTGAAAACGTCGTTTAGAAAACAGAGCACGCAGTTCTATGCAGCCAGTTTGGGAGGGCTGATAAAGCGATGGGATAAGTGCATCAATGTTGGTGGAAATTATGTTGAGAAATAAAGGGACAATGTATGTACAGAAATAAACTGGTTTCAAATTGTTATCATATTTAGTTATTCTTCTACAGCCATTTGTGACTTACTTATTGATTTCCCCTCGTATATACACAGAATTACTCAGCTGATGTTGATCCATTATCCATAAAGTGATTTAACCCTCATCGGGTGTTCAATAAAATACATGACAGTAAAGATCTAAAGCACACAACATTACACACCTAAACAATACAACAAAACACATAAAAATTACACAACTGAAAACATCTAAACTGTACACAACACACCTAAACTCAACTCAACTCAACCAAAACAACACAACAGAACACATCTAAGTTACACCTCTTACCAGATCACCTTTCTCTCCATTCGTGCCCCTGGGGCCACCATCACCTTTTACTCCTCGAGGTCCGGGGTAGCCTATAACCCCCTGCAAGCCTCTAGCACCCTGCAACATGCCACCGAAGAGTGTCGATGTTAAATTACAACATTAGGTGCCAAATGTCTTGAATAATTATTAGTAAAGGTTTATGATAAGATGACAGAAGTAATTATCGTATATTCCCTTAGTGAATTTAAACACAAAAGCCACAAACAATGTCTTGCACGATTTATTGCCAGGTAAAAATGTAAAATTGAAATTACTGTGTGGATAACAGATGTTTCTCATTTGAACAATACCTCTGACTATGTGTTTTAATTGTTTCTGCTTATGTATTGTGCATTTATTCACTTCAGATAATGTATAACAATGCGGTATGCATCTGACAAGATGCAGCAAAATATGCCAGAGAATAAATTGTGCAACATATTGTTTGTGTGTTTCTGTATTTAAATGATCCTATAGTCCATTGCATGGGGCGTTGATAATCATGTCTGATCTGGTTCTGATGTTTTTCCATGCCATGATGTCAAACTGTCCAGCATCTTCTCTCTTGGTCTCCCTCTGCTTCTCCTTCCCTCCAACCTTCCCGTTGTGACGACATATTTCTGCCTTCCTCTTCTCATGATGTGCCCAAAGAATGTGGACTCTTCTTCTGATGCGAGTAACCAGTTCTCTTTCTGAGTTTACTTCTTTCAAGATATCTTCATTGCTCTTTCTATCCGTCCAAAGTGTTCTCATCGTTCTTCTGTGGAACCACATTTCTGCAAGTAATTGTGACATAAACAAAATGAATAATGAATCCTGTTTTAATGTTCTATTTAAAGTTAAGAGTACTAATTAGGAAGAGCTGCCATAACATACTTTGTGTCTTTACTTGAAAAAAATGTTTTAAATTAATTTGGGACAAGTACAGAAATTAAAGTTGGTATTCATAATATAAACATACGATATACAGAGTTACTGATTTATGAGATTTAGATTTAGTATAATAAAACAAAATGTTAGTTCTTTCATATGACATGATGAATTTAATAAAATTCTGCTCTTCGTTTCCCCTTTCTCTGGGCAATGAAGGACCTAAAGCCCATTAAGCTTTCCCACGAGGAACATCACCAACCCAGGCCTAATTCTAACCAGTCTCTATGTACTATGCTGAATTATCACCTGACTACCTCAAGTTAAAGTTACTTGCATATCCTTTAGAGGACGCAGCAGTCAACCCCAGCATATTTTGGCTGTTTGTGATTCCAGGGCAAGGTTTACATTCAGTAGCTTGCCATTGCTTCCTGAATTACCAGCACCTATACCATTGTATGGAAATCAATGCAAGGCGGTCTGCTTCCAAATCGTCTGCAGCTGTGTTTTGTACATGGTATGCGGGATGCGGGCCGGTCTCCCTGGCTTAGGGGTTAACGTCTTTCTCCGCAATCTCGTATATTCTCGTGAGTAATGTTACCTGTGCAAGAATTGGTAGTGGTTCTCACCGCATAGGTAACTTACGGGGTATGTGTGAGCTGGTTGCTCAGAAAGCAATGGCAAACTACTGAGCGTAATCTTGCCTAGTACATCAACAGCAGCTGAAAAATGCTGATGTTGACTGCAATGTTCTGTAAGGAATATGCCCCCCCCCCCCCCCCCCCAAAAAAATGCAGGATTACGAATAGCGTCAGTAACCATTTGCCAAAGAGCCGGCAAATGTACACAGAATTAATCATTATTAGGTAGTAACATGTTTATTTAAAAATCTGGTCAAAAACAGAAACGAAACAAATATGAAATTCATACCACATCTCCTTTGCCACCAGCAATGCCAGGAGATCCTTGATTTCCCTGGGAAAAATAATTAAATATCTGGTAATTATTTTTAGCACTCAAGAGTATCATCATAAGCATGAATGATTCCCTCACTCACTGACATTTAAACACACACGTGATTACAATCTCATTTAATTATTCTAGGGAATGGTGGGAAGAGAGAGGAGAGATGGGTATGAAACTTGAAGACTGAAATATGTTGGCCATATTTGTTTTTGCAGTAGCTTAGGAAGAACAATAATGGAAGGCATGGTTTCTGGAAGACGAGGCACTTGTTGACTAACACAACAGTGGATACAGGACCTTAGAGACATCTTGGGCATGAGAATGCTTGAGGCAGGTGAATTGGCAAAATGGAGGTCAGCATGGCTGATTGAATAAGAGTGCTCATTCTTAACCTTCTGTTGAGTACACCATTATGCTCTTTGGACCTTCAAATGAATACCCTATTTGTGGCTGACTCAGTCACAGGGTTATTAATCTGAGCCAGGTGATGGACTCTAATATAACTTTCTCTTCTGAGGTTAAATGTGGCAGAGGTATTGATATAATGGAAGGAACCTTCTGATGTGCTGATGCCGAGGTAGCGGTTTCAATCCCTACACCAGTCAGTCGGATTACAATGTTGACTTTTCTTGAGGATGTAAATTACAAATACCTCAGAAGCCGGAGTGGGTTTGCCTGATGGCAAGGGACACTGGTAATGGGAAAGGCTAATCCACATACAAAAATAAGTCCAACGCCCTAGAAGTGGTAGCTCATGTTCAAAGCGAGCAAATGCCCAACAACAGCAAAGAACTGGCAAAAGATCAAGATTCTTTCCCCCAGGTCGTGATGAGAGCAATGTTCGGCTAAGAACCAGCTTCATGAACAAATGGGGGTGTGGATGTGAAGTTTGGTGATTTTCCAATAAGTTGTATGATGTGTGCATTTTGATACATTTTTTTCCTAATGCTGTGACCAAGACTATCAAGAGCTGAACAATCTTCATAGATAGCTCGTCACACTATCAACAACCCACTCGTCTCTTGTTAAGACTTATCCAAACAGGCAGGCTAGTGGATCAAAACAGGCAGTCAACTTTCAATTTTACCATTACCACTTTCACGTTCAACCTCAGAAGAGAAGTTATATTTGGATCCATCCCTGTCTCAGATTAATAATCCCATGACCGGTCAGCCACAAATAGAATATTAATTTGAAGGTGATTGTTGTCCATAGAAGGCAATGGGTTTGCGTGTACTGTATAAAGTGGATCTTTATAGAATGAACTCCAAGGGTGGACAGACAGGAGTCTGGTGTGGCTGCGTGGGAAGGAATGCCACCTATGATAAGTTATTTGAGACTTCAAAGATGTGGTTCAAGCAGAAAGTGTTCGGGGACATCTCCCATTGCCTCTAGTGCAAGAAACAACAGGAGCCACAGCCAGATGTTGCCGAGTGTTTTGTCACCATTATATACATCTCTTCTTGTGCCTCATCCAATGAGCAGTAGTCGCCCAGTTCCCCTAGGCCCTCATTTGAGGTGCCTGACAAAGGTAATTCATTCCGTCAAATACTAATAACAGTGGAACAAGCTGATTCAATCATTCACATACTAATAAACATTAAAGAATTGTATTCTATTATTCATATATTAATAACTAGCTCAAGCAATCATTCATACACTAATAATAAGCTCATTCAATCATTCACATACTAATGGTAATGAAAGAAAGTAATTCAATCCTCACATAGTGATAACAATTGAAAATGCTTATTCATTTATTCACTTATCAACGACAACAAAAACAAAGTGTATTCAACATTTAATATTAAAAGAATGAAGCAAATCCATTCAATCATTTGATTATTAATGGCAAAAAAAATTACCTTATTTATTAATCACAATGAAAGAATCACATTCAATCATTTACATTCTAATAACAATGAAAAACAATCTTATTCAATCATTCTCATACTGAAATCAACGAAGCATAATTTTCAATCATTATACATTGTTAACAGAAAACGGAAAGAAAAGTTAATAAAAGAAAATGATGCTGGTATCCTGTTCACTCCATTATCATCTTCATCATCATCATCAACATTATCATCATCAACATTATCATCATCATCAACATCAACATCATCATCAACATCATCATCAACATTATTATCATCATCATCAACATTATCACCACCACCATCACCATCATCAATATTACCACCATCATCATCACCACCATCATCATCACCATCATCTCATCATATGCAGTGCCAGTAAGCGTGGACGGTCATGGTTAGCCATCTCACATGATGACCAGTTCTGGATCAGGTCATGTTGTTAAAGGCATCTGTAAAGAAAGTAGTCTGCCATTGCTTTCCTTCTTGGTAGTGACCATACAAGGACATAATCATACCGGGAAGTAACCATACTGGGAAATGACTAAACTGGTTAGTGATCATACTGGAAATTGACCATACTGGGAAATTACCAAACCGGTTAGTGATCATACTGGAAATTGACCATACTTGTCAGTGACCATACTTGTCAGTGACCGTACTGGCAAGTGACCATACTGGAAAGTGACTATACTGGTCAGTTAAATGGGAAGTGACCTTACTGGGAAGTGATCATACTGGTCAGTGATCATATTGGCCAGTGGCCAAAGTTGGAAGTGATCATACTGGTCAATGAGCATACTGGTCAGTGGCCAAAGTTGGAAGTGATCATACTGGTCAGTGGCCAAAGTTGGAAGTGATCATACTGGTCAATGAGCATACTGGTCAGTGGCCAAAGTTGGAAGTGATCATACTGGTCAGTGATCATATTGGCCAGTGGCCAAAGTTGGAAGTGATCATACTGGTCAATGAGCATACTGGTCAGTGGCCAAAGTTGGAAGTGATCATACTGGTCAGTGGCCAAAGTTGGAAGTGATCATACTGGTCAATGAGCATACTGGTCAGTGGCCAAAGTTGGAAGTGATCATACTGGTCAGTGGCCAAAGTTGGAAGTGATCATACTGGTCAATGAGCATACTGGTCAGTGGCCAAAGTTGGAAGTGATCATACTGGTCAGTGATCATATTGGCCAGTGGCCAAAGTTGGAAGTGATCATACTGGTCAATGAGCATACTGGTCAGTGGCCAAAGTTGGAAGTGATCATACTGGTCAGTGGCCAAAGTTGGAAGTGATCATACTGGTCAATGAGCATACTGGTCAGTGGCCAAAGTTGGAAGTGATCATACTGATCAGTGATCATATTGGCCAGTGGCCAAAGTTGGAAGTGATCATACTGGTCAATGAGCATACTGGTCAGTGGCCAAAGTTGGAAGTGATCATACTGGTCAGTGGCCAAAGTTGGAAGTGATCATACTGGTCAATGAGCATACTGGTCAGTGGCCAAAGTTGGAAGTGATCATACTGGTCAGTGATCATATTGGCCAGTGGCCAAAGTTGGAAGTGATCATACTGGTCAATGAGCATACTGGTCAGTGGCCAAAGTTGGAAGTGATCATACTGGTCAGTGACCAAAGTTGGAAGTGATCATACTGGTCAGTGGCCAAAGTTGGAAGTGATCATACTGGTCAATGAGCATACTGGTCAGTGGCCAAAGTTGGAAGTGATCATACTGGTCAGTGAGCATAGCCATTGTCTCTATAAAGATCCTCAACCTATCATCGCAACTTTAAGGCCACAACCAACAACTATGTGTTGGTAGCTCAGAAGCTCAATCCATCACCTGCTCAATGGTTTCACATTACCCGGAATGGGAGCTACACAGGTACTCCACCTTACCTAAGAGCATCTCATAGGTTAGCAGACACACCACACACACACACGCGCATGCACGCACGCACGCACACACACACACATATACATACATACTGTGTCTTGACAGACGATTAATACATTGTGCTTAAAAAAAAAAAGGCACAACTATACCTCTTCATAGCACAAAGCCTGGGCTTAATTATAATGACCATGTATTGTCCATGCAGCATGATCCCTTTCTCAGCCTGTCTAGTTTACTCAAGAGGAAAGGTCACACAAACACACTTGTAACAAGACAAGCTGCAGAAGCTGCCAGATCAGCATAACACTGCTCTAACATCTGCCTGTCGGAGCTTCAATCCTAGACCAGATACCCACCAAGGCTTAGGGCCTGGTGTCAGGGACCCAATACCCTGAATAGTGAGTGATAGACAGGAGATAGGTTACTGCAGGATAACAGGGCAGGTAGCCAGTCGTCCTACATATGGAGCAAGGTCACGGTCACAGAGTGCGGGTAGACTGGTAAACAGGCTAAGACCCAGTAATCACCGTACCACACTGAACTAAGCGGGACTCACGGACTGTGAGCAGCCATGAACTGGCCAAAGGTACCTGTTTTTGGCAGAGGGGTTTAGGACTTCGAGACGGACAGACAAAGGGCAGTGGTTGCGTTTAATGAACGTTGTGATATGATAGTGGTATTGATGGCGCAACTGAGTTAGGAAGCACACTATGCTTGAGTTGGGACGTGTGCGTTGAGAGACAGTGTGAGATCTATGGTATGCCATTATATTTTCTGTGATCTCCAATGAGTGATGATATATATATATGTTTTGGCGTGTTGCCGAGAGCGCAACCACATGTGAGTTTGCACATGTGAATATTCTTGTTTAATAAACAAACTATAATTGCTGTGCGTGTGAGTGCAGTTGTTGAACGCATGCAATTGTTTCACCTCTGTCCTGAAATGTGAGCCAGAGTTATGTTTAAGTGAGATCATGACACCTAGTCTGCCCTGCCACAACATTTAGTCTTCAGTCTGCATTTCCTCACATCAGGATAAGGATTGTACACTCCTAATTGCCCTCCTCCGCCTGAAGCTGTTATCACAATGTGGGGTGTTGTTTGGTCAGTGCAGCCCAAGATTCACCGCTAAGGGAAAGCAGGAAGTACCGTCTACTGGCCTTATGGTAGCTAAGTCATATCTAAGACCTAACACTGACACACACACACAGACATCAAGGAATCAAACATATTTTTATTTGAGTGTACTTACAGCAGGGCCCATTGGTCCTGGAGTACCTGGCAAGCCTGGCTTTCCTGTAGCGCCTGAGATACCTGGTGGACCCAGTGGGCCAGAAGAGCCTGGGGGACCCTAGTTAAGAGACACATGAACAGGAAGGATGAGGAGGTGTAAATACACCAAAGAAAAAGTATATTTTAATTATACAGTACACACTAATCATTCATCATTATTATGTGCATTGCCATTAGGCATAGGCGTTCATACAACTCTACATATCTTGGTCTTTTCTTCTCATGATCAACTCTGTTGATATTCTTTCTTTGGCATAAGCTTTCATACGACTTCACATATCTCGGATTTTGCTCCTCTGGATCAACTCTGTTGATGATATTCCTTCATGTGATGTCTCTGTCTATCCAGCATCATTTCTCTCTGTTTGCCCCTGCCTCTTCTATCACAAATCTTTCCAGACGTCACGATGTTTTCTAAAGTCTCTCTTCTCATTAAATGATCAAAGAACATTGTTTATCTCCTTCTTGTACTTGTATTTAATGTTCTGCTTCGTTTAGCCTTTTCCAGACACTCATTGTTGGTTTATATGGCAGTCCAAGGTATCCGGAACATACATCTCATATACACATACCTGTTATCTCCAAATATGACAGTCCAAGATATTCGCAAGACATCTCATAAGTCATATTCCCATTATCTGCAAGTTCTTCCTAATAATTTGTTCATTCACATTCCATGATTCACTACTATACAACAGAACAGGTTGTACATAACATTTCAATACAATTTCTGATGATTGTGTCTTATTGCATTAGGCACTTTTAAACTTTTGAAATGCAATTTTGCATGGCCTTTTCTGATTCAGTAAAAAAAAAAAAAAATTTGACCAAACATGGTGCACAATCAAATGAAGAAGTATTATAATGCAAATTTGCATTTACTGAGCTTTAGAATTGTTGAAGATACCGCACAATGAAATAAATAATAGGATGACCCTAGTATGGTAGGGGGCTGAGTGGTCTCGAGGTATGGTGTCCGCCTCGAGTGCTGGAGGTCACGGGTTCAGGCCCCGGTGAGGACCGGGATTTATTAAAAAAAATCCACCTGGACTTCCAGTAATAAAATTTCCCCTGGTCTCTGGGTAGTGAGATCGGACGCCCGTGTGTATTGTTGCGCACGTAAAAAAATCCCTTGGCAGTTGGAAATCGAAAAATAGTAGCCTAACGGCGCTGCCCGGGCAAAATTTCGAGTTAAAAATCTACCCAAAGTATTTCAGGATCCTCGCCGATGCAACGGAGTTCGTGCATTGAACTGAGTTTCTCCAGACTCAGGTTTGAGTTAGGAGGAAAACGGAGCACTTATGGGTTAAACCGTGTGCTGTGATGTTGATCCAACGACTAAACTAAACTAAACTAAACTAATGGCAGATTACAGCACTTCTGTCTAAATGGGAGGTCACATTTGGTGATATATTCTCTTTCAGCACTGAATCAATTACTCTCTGTCACACATGATACTACTGCCCCTAAGTATTTGAATGTATTACTATATATGATTCCCAAAAGACGTCATCATCATCAAGTATGATTTTCGTGCTAAATGTTGGGTGCAATGAATCTCCAACATCCTCAGTTTTGCATCATCATGATTCACTCATACAGACTTCTTCAAGTCCTCTAAAAGATGTTACATACCCACATGTATTGTTGTTTTCCTCTTGTACACTTACCTTTACTTCCCCTCATTGGCATCATTTAACTAGCAACTGTATCTCTTTATATGGCTGAAGTATCTTAACTGTCTGCCATTGATGTCATTCAGTAATGTTTTCTTTAATTCCAATAACATTTCTTTGTTCGGCTTCGTTTCTTGCCATGATATTCCTCCTATTTGACTTTGTAATCACAATTTCTAAAGCTTCAATGTTACCCTTGCATTGTTTGTTTATTGTCATTGTTTCTGTAGCACACAATACTGTAAAGTAAATACAACACTTGATCACTCTTAGTTTTAATTTACAACTTTGCTGTTTAGAGGTTAGATATGTTTTATATTGTTTCATATTGGGAATGATATGACCAATTGCCTTCTGCACCATATTTCACCCTCTATAAAAATTTCTGATAGATACCCAATGTAGGTGATTTTGTTAATTACTGGACTACATAGTTAGTTAGTTAGTTAGTCAACAGATCATACATTAACATCGAACTATTAGTCCATAACTGCACAGATCCCATCCTCTGTGTCTCCCTCAGCATGTAGCGACTGCCATCACCAGTTCTGTGTGGGCTGACAATTCTTCCTTGACTCCCTGTATGGCGCTCTTGTTTATCTTCACCTGGTTTGACTAGATGTTCTTGCAGTCTGTCAAAGTTGCAGAATCACATCCATCCCTTGAGTCATTTACCTTTCCTCCCTCTCTGAGAATGTTCAGGATGTCAGCCTAGTCCATTGCTCCTCCGCTTCCCACAGCAGCCAAACCTGCAAGTCTATCTGCTCATTCAATTCTTCTTATATTTGCACAAACTGGCACAAAGATGGCACAAACATCAGTCAGTCTTGCCCTCCTGAAAAGACTCAAGCCACTGCTTTCTGGTCCAGCCGTCACAATCTTCCTAAGCATACTCATGGAGTCACTGTGAAAACATACATGGCTGAACTTTTTTGTCTGCAACCACCCTTTGCATACTGGACGTCGCTGAGAAAAAAAGGATGGGTTAACTTTTCTGTCTGCAGCCATCTCGACTTCCCTTTGCATACTGGGTGTTGCTGAGAAATTGAGGATGGGTTATCTTTTATGTCTGCAGCCAAGCTAAACTGGACTACCTACATCAGAATAATATCCCTCTTCAAAGATAAATTGCTCTTACAGTTTGTGTTGGTTAGTCCACATACTATTCTGTCTTGGTTATTGCTGTGGCTACTAATTTATGATAAACGTGTATACATTCGAAGGAATGAACTTACAGTCTGTCCTGCGGGGCCTGTCTGGCCTGGTGCTCCTGGGGCTCCAAGGGGGCCCTACAAGAAAATATGAACACACGTTGTTACGCAGTGATCACGATCACATTGATCAGTTCTTAATTGTTCAATGAAATACTGTTCAATGCAATAATATTCAATGAAACACTGTTCAATAAAACACTGCTCAATTAAACACAGGTTAATTAAACTTCGGTCAATTAAACTTGAATGAATTAAACTACAGTCAACTAAACATTGGTCAAATAAACTTTGCTAAATTAAACTTTGTTAAATGAAGCTTTGTTCAATTAAACTTTGTTCAATTAAACATTGGTCAACTAATCTTTGGTCAATGAAACAATGAACAATGGAATAAAGACAAAGAGTTCAATATTCAAAGACGAAAATAAACAATAATTAAAATCATACCTGGTTGCCTTTTGGACCTGTAGGGCCTTCACCTCCTGGTAGACCCTAAAAGCGAGAACAGAATTAGCATTTCTTTCTTTCTGAATGATGTGAAACATAATTAAACATATACACAAAATTTGCCATTTGTTTGGAAAAAAAAATATTTTTAAAAATGTCAGTAAAAATATTCAGTATATCCAAAGGAAGAACCTAGAAGCAAAGAGATGTGGTTCTTGAGACGAATGTTGCAAATTCCTTGGACTGCCAGAGTAACTAACAACAATTGCCTGAAAGAGGCTAATGAAACTAGAGCGCTATATACAACAAAAAGAAAAAGACAAACAGCTTTCTTTGGTCATGTGATGAGAAGAGAGACATTGGAGAACATCGTGATAATTGGAAAGATCAAAGGGAAGAGAGGCAGAGGCAGACCAAGAGAAATGATGCTGGACGGATTGAGACGGTGGCATGGAGGAATATTATCAGCAGAGTTGATTCAAAACACCAAAGACCGAGATCTGTGGAGAGCCATGAACGCCTACGCCAGCTGGCAGGGCACTTGATGATGATGATGATATCCAAAAGCGATCACATAAAAATTGTTTCTTTATTTCTGAATAATTTGCTACATAGTTAAACATTCATAGATCATTATCATCAAGTGCCGTGCCAGCTGGCATAGACAATCATGCTTCTCCACAAACTGTGATCTCAAAAGGCATGGATTAATTCCTGTGTCGACTCCCCTCCATGCCATGACACAAGACTGAAAACTTTTCTCTCCCTACTGCCCTCTCTCTTTCCACAAATCTCTCTGGTTGTCACAACATGTTCCAATGTTCGTTTTCTCATAATGTGGCCAATTAATATTGACTGCCTCTTTCTGATGTTTGTGATAAGTTGTTTGCATAGATACTCTTTCTTTTTTTATTTATCTCAGAAAGAAAAAAAAACCGATATTTGAGCAAAGAAAACCAGTAAAAATCTCTTGTTTGTAAAGTATTTTATAATAATGAATGACTCATATGCTAATTGTATGTATGTGAAACCTGGGAAATAAGCAGACGAACTGAGAAACATATTTGGTAGAAAACTGAGAAACCTATATGGTTAATTTTTAGGAAAATGCAAAGATTACAATAGGTGGACAGAAAAACGAACTAGACAGCAGTACACTAAAACAAATGCTGCAATCCAGTGAGACGCAGATTAAAACCATCATTGTCATAACAAGCACTCAACTCAGTATCTGAGCGATGGAACCATGAACTACAAGTCCAAAATTAATAAAATGCATAAACAAACAGTAGCCATAAGCAAAAAAAACTCTAAGACTTTAATGGATTGTCCACCTACCAGCCATATAGAACTGAAAAATGAATTATACAATTTTTAAACAAAAACATTAATAACGTTTTCAAAAGCTGTTGCAAACAGAATCCTTTAAGCAGTTGTAATACTATTAGAATTAGAATTTTGATTGAACAAAGAACATGTAGCAATGTAGAGAAAAGCAAACAATTCTGATTTCAAAGAATATACAACTCGATCTATGGAAAAGAATTATTTGAATGTACATCTGGCCAGTCAAATTAATGGTTGTGTAATATGGTTAAAGTTAGCTGCATTTCCTTTACAGGACGTCGCAGTCAACCCCATAAGTTTGTTGTTGTTGTTTGTTTTCTCTTGGCAAGTTTACGTTCAGTAGTTTGTCATTGCTTTCTGAATGACCGGCACCCATACCATTTCATAAAAACCAACACAAGGTGGTCTACTGCCAAATCACCTGGAGCTGTGTTTCGAGCGTGATACGTGGGATAACGAATTGCGTCCGTAACCCCTTTACCAGTGTAATACGGACAATGCATAAATATGATGAAAAATGTATTGAGACATTCAAGATGCAGTGTTACAAAAAAAGGCAAGAACTAGATATAATGAATAACTGACAGTAATGTACAAGCTCTGGAAAATATAACAAAAAAAAGAAGACTGCTAGAAATAAAAAAGCGATTAATCTCATTGCCTGATCATACCCAAAGACACGAAGAAACACCAAAGAGAGTTCTGAAGGGCAAACTTCTGGAGAAAATAGAAAGTTTAGACCAAAAACAGTATACATCATACAAACATGCACAGATTTATCAATGCAGTCTCTGAGAAAACTGCACTCATGAACCAAATGACATAGCCCATAATCAAACCCTCGACCTTCGAAATGCAAGGCGGGATAACCACGGAGGCTCCTAGTAAATACTAAAGAATACTAAAGAAATACTAAAGAAAATAATATTTACTAAAAACAGAACAAAAACATACAGGTGGGCCTATTGGTCCTGGTCTGCCTCTTGGTCCAAGGAAACCTCGTGCACCCTGGAAAGTGAGAAAGAATTTATTAATTGAAATTTAGCGTTAAATAAATATATGATATTTCAAATTGTGTCTGGTAATTCCTCACTGCACTCTGGAAAATGTATGATTACTCCTATGACGATAGCTTCAACAAATACTTCCAGTGTAGAACAGCTAAAAGTGCCTGGTTTCTATCCAGGTCTGTGTGTGTCTTTTTTTTTTGCAGTCACTTATTTTGAACTCAAGCGTAGTCCATAATATGCTGCTACTTTTAGTGCACTGGACTGATTTTTGTGTGTGGTTTAGTTTCCCTCATTACCACTACCCCCTTCCATCAGGTGAACCCACTCCATACATGTCCATCTTGCGCTACTGCTTCTAGTACACTGGAATAATTTTTATGTGTGGATTAGCTTTCTCTTTACCAGTGCACCTCATCATCAGGCAAACCCACGCCAACTTCTGAGGTACTTGTAATTTATGTCCCCAAGTTAAGCTTGAGAAGTCAACATTTTAGTCCAACTAACCGGGGTAGGGGTTGAACCAGCTACTTCGGCATCAGCTCACCTGAAGTTTAAGAGCTAATGCTCTTATTCATTCAGCCATGCTGACCTCCTCATATCTGTGATGACTATAATTTTTGTGTGATCGCTCGATATTCTTTCTATATTGTGCTCATTCATACTTCTAGTTCATATATTCTGAACACAGCTATCTATTCACATCTATTAAACTCTTCAAGTTATGCTGATTCTCTCAAGGCCCTAAGTATCCCTGCCTGATACACTGGTCATCCTTCTGTTACTTCTCCTACGGTGTCCAGCTAGGCAACTCAACAGTCTGACAACTACTCACTCCACATACATGTGCCAGCTCAAAGATGAAAGCCACTGTGTGTGTCTTTAACTTACCTGCATATGCACCTGAATTGACATTTCTGTATTATGCATTTAATTATATTTCTACATATAGAGTTCAACTTCGGCACTTTGAAGCTTGCAGATTTTAATTTTGCGCACTGTGTGGTTACCAGGGTTGTTTGCATAATACAGTTTGAACTGAATATACATACAATAGGCAATAAAGTGGGTTTCAAACACTTACCATCTCTCCAGGAGCTCCCATTGGTCCAATTTCACCTGGATCACCCTAATGAATAAAGGAGAATGAAGCAAAATCAATTTTTAGAATTAAGACTTTTAAGAATTGAGAACAAAATTTTAAGACGCATCTTTGGACCCATTAGGGATACACAAAGTGGAGAGTGGAAAAGAAGAAGTAACAAAGACATTTATGATCTGTTTAAGTCCCCGCTAATCACTGGTATCATGAAGGCTAATAGACTACAATGGCTGGGGCATATAGAAAGAATGGAAGATAATAGGGAAACAAAACTCGCTTACACTCAGGAAATAAATGACCGTAGACCCCGAGGTAGACCAAGAAGGCGGTGGAGAGATAATACATGTACAGACCTACAAGCACTTGGAATTAACGACTGGCAAGAGAAGGTCCACCAGAGAGACGAATGGAGACGGATTGTATTTGCAGCAAAGAACCTCAATGGCTCGGAACGCTGAAGAAGAAGAAGAAGAAGGTTGATCTAGTGAAAGACAAGAAGAAGAAGAAGAAGAAGAAGAAGAAGAAGAAGAAGAAGAAGAAGAAGAAGAAGAAGAAGAAGAAGAAGAAGAAGAAGAAGAAGAAGAAGAAGAAGAAGAAGGAGGAGGAGGAGGAGGAGGAGCAGGAGGAGGAGGAGGAGGAGGAGGAGGAAGAGTAGAAGAAGAAGAAGAAGAAGAAGAAGAAGAAGAAGAAGAAGAAGAAGAAGAAGAAGAAGAAGAAGAAGAAGAAGAAGAAGAAGAAGAAGAAGGAGAAGAAAAAGAAGTTGAAAATAAAAGCAAACAAATACACAAGAAGCTGGAAATAAAAATAAAACTGATGGAAGACAAACAAACATAGAGAAATGAAGTTTTGTTAACGTTTTTTTTTTTTTTGGTATTCACTGGCTTTGAACTCAATCATAGTCCATTCAGGAGCTACTACTTCTAGTGCACAGGACTGATTTCTTCCTGTGGATTAGCTTTCCTTATTACCAGTGTCCCTCACCATCAAGTCAACTTACTCTGACTTCTGAGGTACTTGTGATCTGCATCCCAAAGTCAAGGACGAGAAGTCAACATTTTAGTTGAACTGACCAGCGTAGCGGATGAATCCGCTATCTCAGCATCAGCACACTGGAAGTTTAAGAGCAAGTGCTCTTAACCATTCGACCATGCTAATCTCCAGAGACATGAAATAAAAACATGACTTTCTTGTAAAGACCATTGAGGGGTGAAAGGTTAAAAGCCTGTGAGGGGTGAAAGGTTAAAAGTCTGTGAGGGGTGAAAGGTTAAAAGCAAGTGAGGGGTGAAAGGTTAAAAGTCTGTGAGGGGTGAAAGGTTAAAAGTCTGTGAGGGGTGAAAGGTTAAAAGCCTGTGAGGGGTGAAAGGTTAAAAGTCTGTGAGGGGTGAAAGGTTAAAAGTCTGTGAGGGGTGAAAGGTTAAAAGCCTGTGAGGGGTGAAAGGTTAAAAGCCTGTGAGGGGTGAAAGGTTAAAAGCAAGTGAGCAAGAGGCAAACATCAGAAAGAAGTAGTTATCATTTTTTGGCCACATTATGAGAAGAACTGGAACATGTTGTGACAATTGGACATATTTGTGGAAAGAGAGATAGAGGAAGACAACGAGAGAAAATTCTTAACAGTCTTGTGTCATGACACAGAAAGAAAGTCAACACACAAATTTATCCATGCCGTCAGAGATCTCAATTTATGGAGAAGCATGATCGCCAATGCCAGCCCGCAAGGCACTGGATGATGAGGATGGTGATGAGCAAGAGGCAAGCAGCAACACGAGTGGAAAGATAACACCAAGACATGGACTGACTACCTGCAATCTGTTTGAATGTATCAAATCAGTTAGTGACAGAAAGGGTTGGAGATGCCATGCAGTCAGCTTACACTGTAGAAACAACACTTAATTAATTCACTGAATAATTATTCTAAAAGATTAGATTGAAAAGAACAGCAGAAAAGTTTTAAGCAATGCAGTCAGCTTTTGCATGTGTATTTGCTTTCTCTATTATGAGTGTCCCTTGCTATCAGGTGAACCCACTCTGGCTTTTGAGGTAATTGTAATTTACGTCCCCAAGTCAAGGACTTTTAGTCCAACTGACCGGTGTAGGGTTTGAACTCACAAACTCTGTATCAGCACACCGGAAGTTTAAGAGTGAGAGTTCTTATCCATTCAGCCATGCTGACCTCCCAGCACTAGATTGAATGCATCGATTGAAAAGAAGGGCAGAAACATTGTAAGGTTCAGGGAGAATTAACAAAAGTACAGCAAATATATTCCAACTCGATATAAGATATAACAGAAAGCAAACACCAAAGCTACTAAATCATAATACATTAGTTAGTAGTTTGCTGTAACAACCAATATGGTCGGGTTGGAAATTGTTTTTGTTTCAAGTTAAAGAACACTGTTTTAATGAAGTTAAAATGGAAATGATACAGATGCTTAAAATGTGATCTAGTAAATTGTCTTCATTGATTCAGAAATATGATTCTTTCCTTCTTTCTCAAGCTCAGTACTAAGCCTAATGTCAGCCAGTCTGAGCTGAATCACAACCTGGTTGCATCCTAATATGCCTCTCGGAGATGTGAAGATCAGTACTGGTCAAGCACACCCTGCTGGTTTCTGAGCTTGGAGAGTGAAAGGAGAGTTCTTCGGTGGGGAACTCTTCAAATTCGTCATATTCTTCGAGTATTTCCAGATCTGGTTTGGTTGAATTATCAGCCATGATGTTGCTTTTTGAAAACTGTATTATTTTTGTTGTAAATGGTATGTTATAGATTAACAAGGCTTTTCCCAATGGCCTTACCGATTCTCCATCTTGTCCAACAGGGCCTGGTTCTCCTGGTGCACCTGACTCACCCTAGGGATAAATTAAAAAGTATAAATTAATTTGATATTGGATACTGATATTAGGATAAATACATCTAAGTGTAAATGTGTAGGTAAGTGCAGACATTCAAATATCTAGGCATGTGGATAACATCAGATGGAAGATACATCACACAGATAAAGACAGAAAAGGACAAGCAAAAACTGCATTCTATAAAATGAAGAGCATCTGATGCAATAAGTGCTTGTTATTGGAAGTAAGATAAAGAGGTCTTGCATGTTACACAGAACCAGTTTTTAACATACAACTGCAAATCCTGGACATTAGTAAGCAGGCCAAAAAAAAAAAATGCCTAGAAGCCTTGGAAATGTGATTTTATAAAAGAATGCTGAAAATTCCTTGGACAGCCAAAATGAGCAATTACCTATATAGGTAAACTTAATTTTTACCTATACAGGTAAATCTAGTTGTTTAACTATATAGATACAGTTGTTTAACTATAAGTATAAGTCAAAAGTAAACAGTTTACCAAAGGTGTAAACCCAACATTTAAAATGTGTTGCTAAACTAAACTCCTGAACAATTTTAGTAAACCTAGCTGCAATTTTATCATATAGGTAAAATTAACTATTTAACAGTAACACTGACCCAACTGTTTAATTAGTACTGCCAATCCTAACTGTTTAACTTTACCGATTAAAAAAAATGAACTCAAAACAGTTTTTGGCTGTTTGTGATTTCTTGGAAAGTAAGTTTACGTTCAGTAGTCTGTCATTGCTTTCTGAACGAATGGCACTTAAACCATTGTATGGGAACCAACGCAAGGTGGTCTGCTGCCAAATCGCCCACAGCTGTGTTTCGAACGCGGTATGCAGGATTACGAATTGCGTTCGAAACACCTTCGCCACATCGGCCGGCTAAAAAAAACAGCTGCATATTCTTTACAAGACGTCGTAGTTAACTCCAGGTTTATAAATTATACCAAGATGAAGAACACTATCTTATATAAAGTACCCCATCATTCTGAGGTAAAAGAGGGAAGGTCATGATGTAAAAAAAATATATATATAATATATTTATAATTATTTAGCATTACTGTGTGTAAAAAAAGATAATTCACAATTAAATTAATTAAATAAATAAAAATAGTACTTTACGATTGCGCCCGCTCTCATTGTTGTTAACCAATCATGAACACAGAATAATAATAAATATAATTAACCTTAATTGAGATTCACTATATTCGACTAACTGAGATCGTAAACAGCAGGCCGTAATTTTGCACCGCCCTGGTAACGTCTAAACATTAGAATAGCTATCCAAAACTGAAAAGTGTATATACACATCTATTATTTGACTATGAAACGAGGGGAGACTATCCCAATAATTCCACAGTGAGAAAACTAGATTTGTGTGTCTTGGCATGTTAAACCAAAAAAGCACACCAGTCGCAGTACTGAACAATTCTATGTTGTTGTTTTGTTTGTTCGCATATCCTTTACAGGACATCGCTGTCAACATCAGCATCTTTCAGCTGATTGTTGATTTCTTTCCAAGATTACGCTCAGTAGTTTGCCATTGCACTGTACAATACAACAACAACCTACAATAACGTGGCTCAATAATTTACATGGTGTTTCTTAACCATTGATGACTTAACTACTTAAAAATATAAGAATATAAGCTAATACTAAAATGTTGCATGTTCTTTGCTGGACGTGCGATCAAGCCCAAGCCCAGTTCAATATATTAGGCAAGTTTAGATTTGAGATGAATCACCATTGGGGACCTAACATCAATAACATTAGTGTTATTAGATATGCGGTTGATTCAGTATGGATTGCAGACAATGAACAGAATCTACATACGTTTAAGGGATGCGATTGTTGCACACAGCGAACAACTAAGGTTATAGTTAAATTTAGGGAGACACAGATTATGGTTGTCACTAGGAAGAAAGACATACCACATGTGAATGTTCTTAAAACAAGTGAAAAGGTAAAGCTGTCTCGGAACAGTCATAACATCTGATGGGAAGTGCCTTGTAGAGTTTAGAACTAGAATCACTATGGCGAAGGTAGCCTTTTGTAAGATGGAAAACATACTGACCAATAATAGGATGTAAACTGCAATGAGAAAAAGAGTACTGAAGTACTACATAGAAACTATACTTCTGTATGGATGTGAGACGTGGACAATGAACAGACAAGCTGGAAAATAAAAAACGGATATTGGCAGTGGTGATGTGGTTTCTGAGGAAAATGCAAAGAATAAAAATAAAAAACAGAAAAATAAATGAGCAAATCCTACAAGAAAAAAAAAAAAAAAATACCGTAAACTGATTAGAGAAATTAGACATAGACAAGATGTTATAAGAATAAATAAACTAAAGAATAAAGTAAACTCATATAGTATCACATACACATGAACAGTCCAACAAGGAATACTTTTACTATGATTGCTCATCCTTCTAAATTATATCAATAGTGAAGTGCCGTGGACAGTACATATACTATATGAGCCACCGATAATGTGGTTTATAAATAAACAAACATGTATTGATTGGCGCTCACAGAAGTAGAAGAGAGAAGTAGAAAATCCAAGTCACCTGTAGCTGTGTTTTGAATGCGGGATTGCACATTGCCTTTAACCCCTTCACCACAGCGCCAGTTGTATATGGAGTTTCTCTAAATGGAGAACATTACAATGTGTGCTACCTTGGAAACCGATATATATTCATTTTTGCTATTGTTTAATGTTTAATATATTTTCCTTCGCTCGCTTTGCACTCAAGCGTAGTTCGTACACATGCTACTACTTCTAGTAAGTTTTGTTATTACACCATCATACTTAGGTGCCCACATCATTGCTCTTTAATATTCGTCCACTATAGCCAACCTTTCACTGGCATCCACCCATGCATTGTACGAACATCCACCGGGGCACTCCTTCTTAGTTTTCCCTCTCGGACCACCATCACATCTCCATAGCTTCCAGTTTCCCGCCTTACTTTCCTGTCACTCTTTTTCATGTACCACTCCCACTAATTTACCTGGGATATTCACTGAATCGTCACCATCCCCCATCCCGGTACCCATGACACTACAAACTACTAAGGCTGACTGTCTATATAAGAATATCCAGGTGAAATTCTTGTTAGTATCACAATCTGGGATTCTGAGACAAGTAGCAATTTTTTTTTAAATTAAAATTTTTTCTTCATTGTTCTCACTTTTTCATATTTGTATTCCTCTCACCCCGTTCTTATGCCTTAATGTAGTCCCCGGAGGGTCTTCTCTATGATTATATGTTGTTTTTGTGTATGCATTTGTATACTGATGACGATTAGTTGCCGCAATATCCTGTATTCTTCGTAATTCTGTTCTGTAAAGCTGCATTACTTTGTATATTGTTTACTACCTCTAGTGCACATAACAAAATAGAGAAAATAAATATCGCCATACGTGTGTAAGGTTATACAGGGTGTATTTTTAAAGACTGTGCAGTGTTTAAAAATATTGCCGGTCCAAGTTTTGTATTTACCTATTATGTTGCATGACCTTTACAGAGGGTGAATACAAAACATGGATCGGCAATATTTTCAAACACTGCACAGTCATAAAAAATACACTATATATTTATATAATTAGTCGCGACTGCTATAAACGACAAACACGATGTGCTGTAGACGTTTGACGGTGATTGGCTTGTATGTATGTAAACGTTTACACACTTCAGGTTACTTACCCTATTGCCTTTCTCACCAGACAACCCTGGGATTCCTGGAAAACCTGGAAGACCCTGAAATAAAGAATTAATTTAAATGTAACAATTATGAATATTTACATATTATTGAAGGATTGTGTGTGCGTATGTGGTTTGTGTGTGTGTGTGTGTGTGTGTGTGTGTGTGATGAAGAGAGAATCATAATGTATCAAGAAGAGAGAAAATCAGTGATGAAGATATTAGGACTTAAGTGGGGGTTATAGCAACGCTGGATTTAATCAGAAACAGCAAGTTAAATGGTTTGGCCATATAACTTGCCAACTAACAGTATACCACAACAAGCAATGATGTACAGACCAAATGAAAGCAGACGAAAAGGCCGGCCACGGAAACGATGGACAGAGGAAATAACAGAGTCCATGGGAATCTCGATACATGAAGCATATAACCTGGCACTCTCCCGCTGTATATGCTTCCCCTCGACACCACAAAGTACAAGATGAGCTGAGATAAGCTAAGACTATATTTAGCTCAGTTCTTACATAAGGACGATTCCCCCATACTCTCATCGTTAGGCTGTATCCAATACATGCTAACGTTACAATACTTTAATAACTGCAGTTGGATGGTGTATTCAAGAAATTACATGCAGAGTTTACTAAACGTTGCATGTCTTTTGCTTAAAATTTGGTGGAACTGCGGTAAAGCTGTGAAAGTGTAAACAATATAAAATGACACAAAGTGGTGCAGCTTTACATAACAGAGTTACGACACATACAGAACGTTGCGGCGGTTAGCCTTCATCAGCAAACAAACACATTCACAAACACAACATACAGTCAAGGAGAACTCCTGTGACTACATTAGAAGGTGATGACAGGACGAGAGGAACAAATGCATGGAAAAATAGAAGCAATGAAGAGAAAATGAGAATTGAGAAAAATTTTAATTGAAAAGAATGTTAGTTGAAGAAAATGTTTAATAGAAAAACTGTTAATAGAGAAAAACACTGCATACTCACCTCACGTACGGATCTGAAATGACTACGAAAATCTCGGGTGTAGTTATATACGGTGCTGGATGTTACGGTTCAGTGAGCACATAGAAAGAAGTGGGCGGGGTAGGAGGCGTGTAAAATTGACCAAGACCCCATTGTGTTATTTAAGGTCTGGGTGGACTGGTGTGCATGAACACGCGTACATGCATAGACACACTTCAACAGACAAAGAATGTTTATAGAAGAACGACGAGAGAATGATGGGTGGTTGGAAGGAATAATGAAGATATTTTGAAAGAAGTTAACCTTCAAAAAGAATTGTTTACTCTCAATATAAGACAGTCTGCACTCTTTTGGTATGTCGTGGTCAATGGCAAGCTGGTGTACATCGTGACAATGGGGAAGATGGAGAATGGAGAGGCCGAAGAGACCGAGTGATAGATTCTGGACAGTCTGATATCGTAGAATGCAGGAACAGCGGTATCGGAAATGATTGGAAACAAGAGACAAAGCTGAGGACAAACAAGATACCCAACGCTACAGGTATAGACTTGCTAGACTGCATGTACTAACACAAGAAGAAGAAGAAGTAGAAGAAGAAGAAGAAGAAGAAGAAGAAGAAGAAGAAGAAGAAGAAGAAGAAGAAGAAGAAGAAGAAGAAGAAGAAGAAGAAGAAGAAGAAGAAGAAGAAGAAGAAGAAGAAACTAATGCTTGAAGCATTAAGAAGAATTAGCAAAACCTGTCGAAACATTGCCACGTTTGCTTATTTCACTGGGACTGTCAAGGACAGCATCTTTCCTTGAATATATAATGTTACAAACTGGTAGCTCATGCAAACAGTTGGAATTTTTCTACTTTATGTAAAATCAAAAGATAAAGACTATAATAATAACTCCCGACAACTGACAAAACGGTTAATGATGATGATTAGGTTCAGGTGGGATTATCACAGAGATGCAATAAAGTACTTAATGCTTACCTTATCACCTGGAGGTCCCATCAAACCACGCTCTCCATCTTTACCTGTTCGACCCTGAAAATATTTAAAAGCCAAAGATATAACGAATATAAAGCCACGCATAACAGACATCTTCTTCTCGTGTGTCGTAGGACGTTTGTTGAAGTGGCTCTCATTATGTCGTCGCGTCAAAAAGCCTCTCGATCTCTGGCCATTTCTCTTGCCTCGTGCACCCTCATATCTAGGGTGTCTGCGATGTCCTATGTCCATCTTCGTGCTGGCTGACCCCAGCCTCTTCTACCATAAACCATGCCTTCCATCGCTGTTCTTTCGAAGCCACTGTGATGTTTAATATGGCCGAAGTATTTCAGCTTCTGAGACATGATCGTACTATTTATGCGCCGGCTATCTTTAATGTTCAGAGCTTGTAGAACTTCAGTATTTTTCTTGTCTTTTTGATCCACGATATTCTAATAAATTTACTGTAGCATTTGAGCTCACAAGCCCCAACTTTATTCTGTAGTGATTACGAAATTGTCAACGGCTCACATAGATATATAACAGACACAGCGTGCAATTATATTAATTTTATTGTTGTTAATAACTTTGTATATTGTATTTGGCAAACAATAAACGATTGCTTAAATATACGTTTTTAAACCATTTTTGTACAGATATGAAGACTTTATAGTAAATCAGCGGTTACCGCGAGGACAGCACATGCTCCACATTCCAATAGTACCAGTGACACAGTGTGTTAAATATTTCAACCCAAATAAGATTCATCTACTCACTCAAATGATATATAGGGTGTATTTTTAATGACTCTGCAGTTTTTTAAAATATTGCCGGTCCAAGTTTTGTATTACTGTCTGTAAAGTTCATGCATCATAATAGGTAAATACAAAACTCGGCAATATTTTCAAACACTGCACAGTCGTAAAAAATACACCATTGTATAAATTTGCAGTTTGCACCTGACGAGATGCAGTGAAATATGTCAGGAGGCAAGAAATCGTGCAGCCCTTGCTAGTAGCTTCTTTGTTTACATCCATAACAGTACCTGATAATTTTATTGTTTTTTTTTTTTTTTGTATGGGAATATTTTCTTATTCTGTACTAAACAACTTGTTTTATGTGGTTGAGGGACAGGGACACTGACCAACTGCTGGACGTGTCCACAGGTGACGGTAATGCAACAGTTTTCAGGTTTGGCATGCCAGCTGTGATATAAGCCAGAATGTAAACACAGAAGCCTCAAACAACAAACAATATGTTGCACGATTTATGGCCTGATATATGTCGCTGTATCTCATCAGGTGCCTTCTGCAGAGTTATATATCATATGAAGGTAATAAATGAATAATAATTTAGCTGAAACAATTAAAACACATAGTTACAAGTATTGTTCTAACTGAAACATTTGTTATCCCTACGTTAATTTCAAATTTAAGAAGCACTCTTTCTGTTTGCATAACATTCTCTTGTACCGCCTAATTGCTAACGCCCCATTATATGTGAGCAATCGTGTATTGTTCGTCGAGTACAGTATAAGAAGCAATAACGAACAAATAACGATAAAGGAATACATTGTTTTGAATAAGCCATAATCTTCATAGACAAATAGGCAGTCGCTGACCAAACAGCGGTAGTTGTCCCATTAATTTGGGATAGGATATTAAGTGGCGCTATTGCCCACTCTGAAATGCCTCAGAAGTTTTATCACGGCCATAGTATGCCAGCATGAGATCAACTCATGGAGAAAGATATCAGTAGTATACAAACCCAGACTGATACTGTACATCTGCCAAGAAATATGGACATCACATATGAAATTCAGCCTTCCATGAAATAAGTTAATATTTCTAAACTCCTTCCAACTGGAGATGTTTTTTTTATTTCATTGGCCTCGGCTTACAGACGAACCCAGCCTAAAACAGGTTAAGTTAGTCGCATGACCTTTACAGTACGTCGCAATGAACCCCAGCATTCTTTTTTTTCTTTTTGCAATTTTGTGATTTACTCGGCAAGTTTGCGTTCCGTAGTTTGTCATTGTTTTAGTACGATACCATTGTTAACAATCAAAACAAGCCCGCCTGCGTCCAAATCGCCTTCAGCTGATTTCGATCCCGACATGCGGGATAGCGAATCGCATTCGCGACCCCTTCGCCACAGAATCCGGCTTAAGATTGGTACCAGGAAATTTCCGGGGGCATAAAGCCGGCCGAGGTAGTACTGACCATATCATCTATCAGGTGCCCATTGGTTTATAATTATGGGGTTAACATATACCCTGTATGCCACAAGGCTTGACCAGGGGACATGACTGCTGACTTACCCGCTTTCCTAGTGATCCCGGAAGTCCTGGCATTCCCATTGGTCCCATTGGTCCCTGGAAGAGAGATGTCACATTTGAAGACATGGTCAATCTGAATGACAGGTGAATGAGTGAGTGAGTGAGTGAGTGAGTGAGTGTGTGAGTGAGTGAGTGAGTGAGTGAGTGAGTGAGTGAGTGAGTGAGTGAGTGAGTGAGTGAGTGAAGTCCTGGCATTTCCATTGGTCCCGTGGATCCTTTGACGAGAATTGTAACGTTTTTAGACATGGTCAATCTGAATGACAGGCGAATGAGATCACCATGATAGATAATACATTACATGAATTAGTGAGTGAGTGGATGAGTGAATGAATGAGTGAGTGAATGTACGAGTGAGGGAGTGAATGAGTGAGTGAATAAATGGATGAGTGAGTGAATGGGTGAGTCAGTGAGTGAATGCACAAGTGGATGAATGAATGAATGAATGAATGAATGAATGAATCAATCAATCATCAATGTACCGTCTGCACAATGAAAGTTGGCGGCATCAGGTCTGTAAAACAATTTTGTCTCTCGTCTAGACTGTAAACTTTATCACTCTGGTCACAGTTAGTACACCTCTTGATATTACTTTCCCGCTTGTATTACTGGCACCTTGCCGTCTTAACAGACTATAGTTTGTTTCATTGCACTTCAAAGAAGGCATAATAACTACAACCCATTGCGGGGACCAGTGATGGAGTTACCTCTCTTTATAGCACAAAACCTGGGCTGAAGTGCAGAGACCATGAATTGCTCATGTAGCATTTTCTCTCTTTCTCGTCCTGCCTAGTTTACTCCAGAGGAAAGGTAACACCAATACATCTGGAACAAGATAAGCTGCAGAAGCTGCCGGATTAGCAAAGCAATGCTCTAACAGTCCGCCTGTCGGAGCTTCGATCCTAGACCAGTTGCCAACCAAAGGCCTAGGACTTGGTCTGCCCTGCCAGGACATCTAGTCTAATAAAAAGAGGGTAATAAAAGTAGAAGATTATATTACTTTTGTTTTGTTTAGTCGACGGATCAACATCACGGCACAAAGGTGTAACCCATAAGTGTTCCGTTCTACTCCTAACTCAAGCCTGAGTCCGGAGAATCTCAGCTCAGTGCACGAACTCCGCAGCACAGGCGAGGCTCCTGAAATACTTTCCGTAGATTTTTAACACGAAATTTTGACCGGGCAGCGCCGTTAGGCTACTCTTTTTCGATTTCCAACTGCCAAGGGATGTTTTACGTGCGCAACAATGCACACGGGCGTCCGATCTCACTACCCAGAGACCAGGGGAAATTTTGTTTCTAGAAGTTCATGTGAAAAAATCCCGGCCCTCACCGGGGCTTGAACTCTGGACCTCTAGCACTCGAGGCGGACACCATACCTCGAGACCACTCAGCCCCCACCCCCTAGAGAACATTATATACAACTATAAGACAGAAACAAATGACGTTCTTTGGTCATGAAATGGGAAGAGAGGCATTGGAAAACATCGCGGCGACTGGAAAGATCGTTGAATGGAAAAAGCAGATGCGAACTGAGAGAAATGTTGCTGGGTGGACTGAGACAGTGGGGTGGAGGAATATCATCAGAAGAGTTGAACCATAACACCAAAGACCGAGATCTGTGGAGCGACATGAACACCTACGCCAGCTGACAAGGCACATGATGATACTTGTGATTGAAATGTCCACTAAAAACTTTTAACACGGGGAAATAACCAGAATTCTGCTGACACAGACACTCCGCCAAGACGTCTGGACTTGCAAATTCACAAACTTGGTCGTTAATTTAGAAAATAAACGAGCAAACATGTCAAAAACGAACATCTACCTGTTGTGATAATTATATCATCACGGAAAAGACACTCCGGCAAAGATCCAGTTTATAGCTTCCATTTTACATTTATTTTGGTTGAGAGTTTTTCTTTTTCGAGAACATTTATAATTTTATTGCGAAAATTTCACACATTTTTACAAATTAATTATCTGGCGAATGTCAAGTGAATGAAAATAAAGTCTCAGTTATTTGCTGTGATAAAATGAATGCATGCCAGTAGATATCATTTCTCTCAGAATTTTGTTTATTTTTCGTTCGCTTGCTTTGAATTCGGGCGTAGTCCATATACGTGCTACTAATTCTAGTGCACTGGACCGAGTTTTGCTTGTGGATTAGTTTCCCTATTTCCAGTGTCTCTCGCCATCAGACAAACCCACTCCAACTGCTGATGTACTTGTGATTAACGTCCCCAAGTCAGGACGAGAAGTCATAATTTTAGTCCAGCTGACCAATTTAGAGGTTGAACACGCTACCTCGGTATCAGCACACCGGAAGTTTAAGAGCGAGAGCTTTTATCATTCGGCCATGCTGACCTCTTCCCTTAGAACTGAGATTATATGCATACTATTTGTGCTGATTAATCTATACTCTCGGAAAGAAGCATGGACAGGGCTGTGGGACTCGGTTGGCGGATACCGAGGAGACACCAACGCTAGGCAGATTACAAGAACTGGGAGTGAAGCCTGGTCAGGCGCGTCAGTATCGCCCTTGAGGAGAGAGGAGATACCATAACCAACTCCTTATGGGAACAGTGAGCAGAAATACTTTGAGATGGCTGCAGCATCGGAGGGCTGAGCATGCATGGGAGTGCCCGATGTGCAGTGACGTCGTTCGACGTAGCATAAGGTAACGTAACATAAATAACATAACATAACATAACATAACATGCTAATTAACAAATAATGTGTTATTTATCTTCGGGGTCGAGTCCTATACTGCGTCACATGTCCATGATCGGAAGACTCAGCACGCAAGGGAATGCCCAATGTGCAGTGACGTGGTTCGACATAACACAACATAACATAACATAACATAACATAACATAACATGCTAATTGAAAAAAAAAATAATGTGCTCGTTATGTTATCGTCGAATCCAATTCTCGGTCACGTGGTTGACATTTTCCACCACATCGGACGGACAAGCACACCAGTCTGAAGCATTCATGTTCGCTGCAGTTAATTTGATTAAATGCCAAACGGACGCATAATCAAACTGTAACTGGCACCACCAGTATTGGGACTCTTCGCTGGCTGTTGAAGATAAGGCCTCAACACGTATCTGAATGTCCCGAGTGTTGCGGCTCAACCCACCTCAAACTGGCAACCCAGGTTTGTTTCTTGTAATAATTTCTGTTCGTGTTTTCTTTCTTCTGTCCACTGTTTCAGAGCTCAATGATCTATCTGAGTACCTTGTTAAAAGATACTCTCTATGAGGTACAATGCTTGATACCAAGCACACAAACACACGCACACTCACATACATGCAAAACATATAAACTCTGTACTCACCATTTCGCCTGTATTTCCAATATCACCTTTCTCACCTATAGGCCCAGGTGGTCCCTGGAAAAGAAGAATGTGAAGGCAAACTACTGATCAGTTGTGTTCATTCTTAAATGATAAACATAAGGATATAATTCTCTCTATTAAAGAAGCCAAGATTAAATACTTTGACATTCCACCGTTATCCATATAAATGGACGTTTGTTCTATAAAGCTGATTAACATTATTATTGTTGGGGTGTATTTTACAGAATATGTTTACTTTATTATCTTTCTTTTGTTGTTGTTGTTGTTTGCGCTCGCTCACTCCTTTGAACTCAAGTGTAGTCCATACATGTGCTACTACTTTCAGTACACCGAACTTATTTTTGCGTGTTGATTAGCTTTCCCTGGTACAAGTGTTCCTCGCCATCAGGTGAAATCCACTCCAACATAAGAGGTACTTGTAATTTGCGTCCCCAAGTCAAGGACAAGAAGTCAACATTTTGGTCCAACTGACCGGTGTAGGTGCTGAGCCCGCTACCTCGGCATCAGCACACCGGACGTTTACGAGCGAGCGCTTTTATCTATTTTACTATGCTGACACCCTAATGCAGTATAATAGAAAATGGAACAATTGTAAAGCAGGTTAAGAATTCAAATATTTGGACACATAGATAACAGCAGCTGGAAGAAGCATGAACGGTTTCATGTAGTAAAATAGCTAAAGACAAATCAACAACCTACAAGATACAATATATTTTATGCAACATAGTCTTGTGAAATATCATCAGAAATACAGTTCTTAGTAGGTACAGGGTGTATTTTTAATGACTGTGCAGTGTTTGAAAATATTTCCGGCCAAAGTTTTGTATTTACCTATTATGTTGCATGGACTTTACAGAGGGTGAATACACAACTTGGACGTGCAACATTTTAAAACACTGAACAATCATTAAAAATACACACTATATATAGAGATATTTCTGCTGAATGGAAGTGATTCATGGCCAGTTAAGAGATTAATGAGAAATTAATTGGGGAAGGTGAGATGTAGTTCTATAGAATTCAAAACTGTCTGTTCCCTCTGTGAATGTAAACACAGAACCCACAAACAATATGTTGCACGATTTATTGCCCGGCATGTTTCGCTATATCTCGTCAGGCGCATACTGCAATGTTATATATAAATGACATGAATAGATGAATCATACTTTGGCTGTAATACATAACTACAAACTATAAGAAGAAGCATAATAAAAATGACATTATTACTAGTAAATATAAACATTTTCACCAGCCTCTTGAATAATACAGAAATGAATTGTTACTTTGGCCTACTTACAACACGTCCTGGCAAGCCAGTCATGCCCTGAGGACCTGCCACCCCTCTCATGGCCAACATGTGTTGATCCAACATCGACCTGAACTGTTCGGCGTGGTTGCTCTGCTTGTTGTCCCAGTTGAGCTGATTGTGACGAAACAAGAACATCAGCTTTACAACTCTGATTGAATACATGGCTGTTTGTGTTTAAACAAGAACATCAGCTTTACAACTCTAATTGAATAAAGGTTGTTTGTGAGGAAACAAGAACATCATCTTTATAACCCTGACTGAATAAAGGTTGTTTTGAGGAAACAAGAACATCAGCTTTACAACTCTAATTGAATACAAGGCTGTTTGTGTTTGAACAAGAACATCAGCTTTACAACTCTAATTGAATACAAGGCTGTTTGTGAGGAAACAAGAATATCAGCTTTACAACGCTTATTGTATACAAGTAATTGCAGTTTATACATGCATCATCATCATCATCATCATCATCATCATCATCATCATCATCATCATCATCATCATCATCATCATCATCATCATCATCATCATCATCACGTGCCATGTCGGTAAGCGTGGGCGGTCATGTTTCGCTATATCACACGATCACCAGAGTCGTGGATCAGCTCCATGTTCTTGTCTCGAGCGTACCATGTGGCCAAGCCATCCCTAAATTTACTTCTCTGCACTTCTCTTGTTCTTTTCCCCTCAATCTTGCCAGTTGTCACCAGGTTCTCCAGTCTATTTCTTCTCATAACATCCCCCCCCCCCCCCAAAAAAAAAAAAAATAATATATATATTGACTGTCTTCCTCAAATTTCTCGAATCAGTTTACGGTTGTCGTTTGTTTCTTGTAGGACTTGCACATTGGATTTTCTGTCTGTCCATGGTATTCTTTGCATTTCCCCCAGAAACTACATTTCCACTGCCATTAGATGTTTTTCAGCTTGTCTGCTTAAGGTCGACGTTTCACTTCCATACATAAGTACAGGTTCTATTCAGCATTTCAACACTCTATTTCTCATTGCAATTGACATATGTTTACTGGCCAGTATGTTTTCCATCTTGGAAAAGGCTACCGTTGCCATAGCAATTCCTGTTCTATTATATTAGTCAAACACAGATATATACAAGGTAGGGCATTCACCTGCTGGTCCTGTGGTTGTATGTTACTTCCTTCCGTTGAGTTATTTACTCTTCTTGCCTCTCTGAGGGCGTTCAGGATGTCGGCCTGCTTCTTGATATGTGATTGGCCAACCATCCCATAATGTTTTATCTTAATTGTTACTTGTGGTCACA
The DNA here is from genome assembly GCA_963921405.1 of Cepaea hortensis. Lineage (NCBI taxonomy): Eukaryota > Metazoa > Mollusca > Gastropoda > Stylommatophora > Helicidae > Cepaea > Cepaea hortensis. The sequence continues at coordinate 40,876,229 of OY992884.1, read as the reverse complement.
GCATAATGACGGAAATCTGGCTTATGCAGCCCTCTAGTGGCCATTTCCACAAAGTATAGGGTGTACTTTTAATGATTGTTCAGTGTTTGAAAATATTACCGGTCAAAGTTTTGCATTTACCTATTATATTGCGTGAGCTTTACAGAAAGTAAATACAAAACTTGGACCGGCGATATTTTCAAACACTGTACAGTCATTAAAAATACACCTTGTATTTCTTGTTATTGTTGTTATTGTTGTTGTTGTTATCCCTCTTCTTCTTCGACTTCTTCATCGTCTACAACAGGTGATCTGACAGAGGAAGACTGGTAACTGTAAGACAGATGCGTTCATCTTAGAATGACAGAGGGACGAGGAAGAGAAGAAGAAACAAGATAAGGAGGAGGTGCAGCAGCATCACCACCACCACCACCAACAGAAGAAAGAAAGAAAGAAAGAAAGGAAGGAAGGAAGGAAGGAAGGTAGGAAGGAAGGAAGGAAGACGCAACCGAAACGAAGAAGAAGAGGATTATGAGCTACAAGATAAGAAAAAGAAAATTACTAACGATTCCCTAACAGTTTGTGTACATTCTAAGTTATGTAAAACTAGCAAATCTTCAAGCAGAAATACAAATACAAGGATCGAAGTTTGAAAACTAAACATCTCCCCAACAAATATCATTAAATAAATGAGCAGTAAATGAAATAAGCCAACAAACAAATACTTACAGGGAAAACAAAGACATGCCCAGGTGGACCGGGCACTCCGTTAGAACCAGGGATTCCATCTCTGCCTCCTAAACCCTGAAACACAGACACAGCAAAAAATTTAAATTTAGTAAACAATAAAATATAGAAAACAACAAACTTGCAGATTATGACATTCATATCAAAGGGTGTATGCAATAGCAAATTTTGATTATTTCTGGAGGTGGACTATAATATCCCCGGATCTATTAACTGGAAATTAAACTTTTAACATTTATAATACTTGTTTCTTTAAGAATGTTAGCTGTTGTGTTTGTGACTAGAAGCTGTGAATTTGTGTGAGAGATTGTGATTGGTGTTTGTCTATCAAGAATTATGACGACCATTCATTTCATCCAATGAGGTTGAAAGTATAAAGCCTTGAGTTCTATGATTACTGGTAAGGCTTATTTTGGCTCGAAATGTTTTTTGACAATGTGGACAAAGAATGCTGAACGTTCCATGAGGAACGCTTTGCAGGTAAACGCCTTCTTGCCAGTTGAATCATCAATAATTTCTTCCGCGCAGTCTGCCGAATCCTGTCTTCACATGCTTGGTAGGCATACCCTAGTTCACCGATTGGTTTGACGTTGAATCGATTGTGATTATGAGGGTCATGTTGATATTTTCTATCGCTGCATATTTACATGTTTTATATTTTTTATTATAGATTGGGGTGAGTGAAGAGGGATGGCTAATTTGGATAATGACTCCAATCGTCTGTCTCTTGTAGCATTTATTTTTGCTGTTGCTTTCTTTCCGAAATATCAGTTATCATGAAACACTTCAAACCATTAAAATAGCAGCACATATGTAATTGTATGTTCAAATATCAACTGTAATTTTCACAACGGACTTTTGTGTTGGCATTCTGACCTTGGCCTTAAGAACGCATACCTACGGGGGTTGTTGGTTTGTCGAGACTCCTGTCTATTCCACTTTTCACATGGGGCAGTGAGGAGAGTTTTGTATGATATTCACTTGCCCAGGAACACGGAATTATGGGGCGACCCTTTGCCGTGAAGTTGAAACTGCGGCTAACTAACTACATAACCAAGGACAGATACTCCCCCCTCCCCCCCCCTTTCTTCCTAGTCTTCACTCACCTCCATTTTAATGCGTCTTACAAATCTGTAGTTAGTTTCATGTTTGTGTTAGACGCGTACGGATTTTTCTGGAATGAAGTTGGCTGTTCCCATATTTATATAGGTATAAATATTTACAAATAGTAATCATTTCATTTGGGGGAAAAGGAAACGAAAAGCTAACTTACCAACAGAAGTTATTTAGCATGTCAGATATGAAGGTACACAAATATCGCTTCAACCAATTGTATCCCACGAAAACTGTGCTGTTATTAGAGTCGATCACATGGGAACATGGGCGACGTATCAGAATTTAACAAGGTATCAGCATTTGACAAGGTATCAGAATTTGACAACGTATCATAATTAGACAGATTTTAAAGCATTTGACAAGGTTTAAGAATTTGACAAGGTTTCAGAATTTGACAAGATATCAGAATTTAACATGGTATCAGAATTAGACAACGTATCATAACTTGACAAGGTATAATAATTTGACAAAGTATCAGAATTTGACAAGTTGTATTCCTTGGCCATGTCACGAGAAGGGACACGCTTCAATAGAATACAACACTAGAACAGTTGGAACGGAAGTGAGGCAAGGGAAGTCCTAGATAGAAGCTGCTGAAGAATGTCTTTGCTTTATGGAGAAACAACTGTATGCCTCACATGTGAGACTCGCCATTGAGGAACGCCATGTCGGCAAACATAGCGACCGACGCCTTAAAACCAAACTAAAGTGGAAACAAAATATAGGACAGATCACAACGTCAACGAACATCTATTACAGATGAATGGATATTTGGCATTTCGTTAAACTCTTACCAGGTCACCTTTGAGTCCTGGGGGACCTGGAGGACCTCGTTGTCCTGGCGGACCTGGGGGACCCTGCCGAGTACAGATAATACACATGAAATAGTGTACAGATAATCCACACGAAATAGAGTGCAAATAATCCACATGAAATAGTATACATATACTCCACATGAAATAGCGTACAGATAATCCACACGAAATAGTGTACAGATAATCCACATGAAATAGAGTGCAAATAATCCACATGAAATAGTGTACATACAATCCACATGGAATAGAGTACAGATAATCCACATGAAATAGTGTACAGATAATCCACATGAAATAGTGTACAGATAATCCACATGAAATAGTGTACAGATAATCCACATGAAACAGTGTACAGATAATCCACATGAAATAGTGTACAGATAATCCACATGAAATAGTGGAAATAGTTCCCACACATACGCGCACGCGCGCACACACACATACACGCACTCACACATTTCATAAGCAGTGACATTACACACAAGACCAGTATTATTTGTTGTCATGTTTCCAACCGTTACAGCAAACATCATTTTTATCCTTCTTTCAGCCCGCCTTGTTTACTTCAAAGGAAAGATAACATCAATGCATCTGGAACAAGACAAGCTGCTGATGCTGCCGGATCAGTAAAGCAATGCTTTAACTGTCAGCCTGTGGGAGCTTCGATCTTAGACCAGTTGCCAACCAAGGCTTAGGGCCTTTCTGCCCTACCATGGCATATAATCTTTAAGTTGCAATTCCTCGCACTAATCATAAGGCTTGCACCCTCCCAGTTGCGCTAAATATTATAAAACGTTAAATAAATATTACATAATGTTATATGCATATTATAGAACATTATATACATATTAAAGTAAGTTATATAAACATTATAGAACATTATATAAATATTACATAATGTTATATGCATATTATAGAACGTTATATAAGTACGATAGAACATTATATAAATATAGAACGTGATATAAATATTATAAAATGCTTAAGTGATATTAGAAAAAGAGGGTATTGCCAGTGCTGCATTTTCCCACTATGTGCCAGCCGATCCAGAACTGAGATCAGGGTCATGGGGATCATGGGACATGTCACCAGCAGAGATGAACTGCCAGGGAATGATGCTTGGTGTCATAAAGACAGACGCGACTGATAACAGGAGGCGAATTGGTACAATCCTGACTGGCACCTGGCCGTCTTGACAGACGACAGTTTGTAACATGGAGTTATACCTCTCCATAACACAAAGCCTGGGCTGAATTTAAAGACCATGTATTGCCCATGCAGCACGATCCCTCTCTCGGCCTGCCTAGTTTACTCCAGAGGAAAGGTGACACCAATACGTCTGGAACAAGATATGCTGCAAAAGATGCCGGATCAGCAAAGCAATGCTCTAACTGCCCGTCTATCTGAGTTTCCATCCTAGACCAGTTGATGAACAAAGTTTACGGCCTGGTGTGCCGTGCCATGACATTTAGTCTTTAGGTTGCATTTTTTTTACACTAGGGAGAGGTGGAGAGAGAAACTGCAAAGTACAATGAAGCCTATCCTCTTGCTTTTTTTCCTTCTTGGTGTTTGTTTTCATCGGAGAATGTTCCGCTGCAAAGAAAATGTTAGTCTGTTTATTATTAATGTAGCTGATTCTTTCTGCATGTCATAAACAAAAGATACGTACAAATCTGTAGGTAACGTCACTCATCTCCACAGAACCGTATTCCACTGTAACACTTCTCTGAAATCAAATATTAAGAACACATATCAGTTGTAGTGCATTTGATCTTATCATATAATAGGCAGGGATCATGGTAGAGACCCGGGTTCGAAGCCTCGATAAGATGAGGGATAATTTTTTTTTTTATTTTGGCAAAAAAAAAAAAAAAAAAAATAATCTGCACAGTTCGCTGCCACTGCACTAGCCATGTGGCTTTAATTCCTCAGACTCCCGCTCCCATCCCCCGCCCCACACCCCCGTGGTGTTGTGGGAAGTGGAAAGATTTTAAATAATAGGTTTACATTGTTACAATATAGCACATTTGCCGCGCTCCGTGGCCTAAAGGCTTGCGAACGCGATTCGTGAGCCGCTAACCCCGCGTTCGAAACACAGCTGCCACCGATTTGGCAGCAGACCGTGTCGCGCAGGGGTTTAACGTGTTGGTTTGGGAGCCGGTTGTTCAGAAAGCAATGACAAACTATTCAACGTAAACTTGCCAAGACATCAACAACAGCAGTAAAATGAGGGTGTTGACAGTGATGTCTTGTAAATAGGATATGAAAAAAAGCACATTTGCTGTAGTGTGTGTGTGCGTGTGTGCGCGTGTATGTATGTTTGTGTGTGTGTGTGTGTGGTTGTGTGTGTGTGTGTGTGTGTGTGTGTGTGTGTGTGTGTGTGTGTGTTAAGGTTGCGTGTTTTTTGCAGAACGCTGGAATCCACCCCAACCCCAGGTGGATGCTCTAGGCAAGTTTAACCTACAATAGCTTGCCACCCAAACCACTGCGCCACTGACTGGATCAATAACCAACATAACACCATAGAATATGTCTATATCAGTGGTTCTCAACCTTTTTTGGCCCATGCAACCCTTCACCATAGGTTCAGAATGTCATTCCCATCCCCCTTTCGTATTTCCTCCCTATAAACCGCCCCCCCCCCCCACTTCCGCTCCTACATAGTATACGTAAGTCTACAAAAGTCATACAAGTCTAGACGTCTACATAAAACGCGATTTGCGGGTATACTTACATTATAAAAACGAATTTCAGAAGGGCGAAAAGTACAGTACAGTAAAGTATGGAGGGAAAAACGATATCACGTAATTGGTTCTTGTATTAACGCGACCTTGCAATAATCTTATTTCCCCATCTGGAAGCCCCACAATTCGCCCCCCCCCCCCCCCCCCCCCCCCCCGTGCTCGGCATATTTTGCTGCATGTGTAGATAATGTTGTTCTCGGCATGTGTAGATAATGTTGTTCTCGGCATGTGTAGATAATGTTGTTCTCGGCATGTATAGATAATGTTGTTCTCGGCATGTGTAGATAATAGTGTTCTTGGCATGTGTAGATAATGTTGTTCTTGGCATGTGTAGATAATGTTGTTCTCAGCATGTGTAGATAATGTTGTTCTCGGCATGTATAGATAATGTTGTTCTCGGCATGTGTAGATAATGTTGTTCTTGACATGTGTAGATAATGTTGTTCTTGACATGTGTAGATAATGTTATTCTTGGCATGTGTAGATAATGTTGTTCTTGACATGTGTAGATAATGTTGTTCTCGGCATGTGTAGATAATTTTGTTCTTGACATGTGTAGTTAATAGTGTTCTCCGCATGTGTAGATAATGGTGTTCTCCGCATGTGTAGATAATGATGTTCTCCACACGTATAGACAATGATGTTCTCGGCATGTGGAGGAAACACCTCAAAAACAGTTAAACAGTGAGACAATTGTTCTCCAATACAGCGATTTCCGCCTCATAATTTAAGCACACCTCTCCACATGCTTCAAAGATGTCCTCTAGCGAACCACCAGAGTGCTGTAGATACAACTTCACAGACTGCTTTGATAGCGGTTTTAATAGCAGCTGCAACTGTATATACATGTATCCAGTGTTCCGGACAGGAGACGCCGGCTTCTGTAGATGCACATTGACGTCAGGCTGGCCGACACCTGTGTTTATTACGTTTGTTATTCTGGTATGATCATCAGATGCTTGCTGACGAACATGTGGGAACAAATTACTAACTGTTGCTGTGTATTTTCTACGTTCCTGGAGTGGGTGTCTATCACTGATTTGACTAGCAAGCTGTAGCATAGATTTCCGATTTATTACATTCCGTGTCAGTTTTCAATTATCTGTGTATTAAACTGGCTGCGAAATACAAATGAGATCCATGCAAAACATGCCATCTATTGGTGGGTATAATGTAAACAAACTGCTTGTGGCATGGTTTTGGTCGCTGAAAATGAAACGCATTTACAAGAAATGATAGATATAATTGTAAAAGAAAGCCAAGATAAAGGACTTAGTCTGAATAACAGGAAAACAGAAGTAATGGTTATTACAAAGAAAACCTGGCTACCCAAAGTGAACATCAAAGTGAATGGAAGCAACCTGAAAACAAGTTTTGTCTACTCAAATTCAACATCAAAGCAAAAGGAAGCAACCAGAAACAAGTCAATGTGTTTGAGCATTAAGTTACTTTAATAACAGAAAATGGGAGATATGTTAAGGAAGCTAAATCCAGAATATCTCAAGGGAAAGCAACATGTCACAAGATTACAACTATTCGCTGCGATTTATCTTTCCCATTCTAGGTGAGGGACAGAGTTCTGTCATCTGCTGCATAGGGTCCATTGCGGTGTAGGACGGGGGAGGGGGGGGGGGGAGGGCGTCTTGATCCTGAAGAATTAAGGCCGCCTGGTTAGTGCAGTCGCCACAAACTGTGCAGGTTAAGGTATTCTTGTTGCCTCCGAGAGAAAAAAAAATCCACACCTTACCGAGGATTAGAACCCAGTTCTCCTGAAGCAGAATTCGAAATTTTAGTCACTCGCCAGGCGCTCCTAGGAAAAGAGTTCTTAAGAGCTATATAGGGCCAATCTTGACGTACTGAAGCTAATCATGGACACTTGGTAGACAAGTGAGGAATAATGCAGAAGCTGCAAAGATGTTCTTTTATAGAAGAATGAAGAAAAAGCCATGGACAGAGAGAAGTAGGAATGGAGATATTATTGTCAGAAGTTAACTGACAAAGAACTGGTTTTTTCCTTCAGGAGACAGTACACATTTTGGAGCATATCTTATGTAGAACTGAATTGGAGTATGTCGTCACAGCGGGACAGCTGGGGTGTGGGGTGGGGAGGGGAGACAGGGGGAGATCAAGAGAGACGATGCTGGACAGTCTGATATCATGGCATGGAGGGACATCAGTATCAGAAATGTTTGGCAGTACAAGAGACAGAAGGTTGTGGACAGACATGATCACTAACGCCAAACGGCATGGTCTATAAAGAAAGAAATAAAGAAAGAAAGAAAGAAGAAGAAGAAGAAGAAGAAGAAGAAGAAGAAGAAGAAGAAGAAGAAGAAGAAGAAGAAGAAGAAGAAGAAGAAGAAGAAGAAGAAGAAGAAGAAGGAGGAGGAGGAGGAGGAGGAGGAGGAGGAGGAGTAGAAGAAGAAGAAGAAGAAGAAGAAGAAGAAGAAGAAGAAGAAGAAGAAGAAGAAGAAGAAGAAGAAGAAGAAGAAGAAGAAGAAGAAGAAAAAGAAGAAGAAGATACTGACTACAGCATATTCTTCTGTACAGGTATTCAATGGCACACTTATCTTTCTAATGCCAAAAATTCTGTATCTGCGTGAATTTCAGATGCTGCTGTTGGTGTGGGTGTCATTGGTTCACTGACAGCATCCAGCACAAATTAGACCCTGCATCTTGTTCGTTCAGTACAGATGCTAAAAAAGAGAGAATCTACATCATTACACCGAGTTTTATCCCATATGGCCCGTTCTCTTCCCGCACAGTGGGCTTCTCGCAAGTCTCCGAGAAAATCGCACTCATGAACAGAAAAACGGAACCCGGAAATGAGCCCACGACTTTCGTAGCGCGAGGCGGGCGGCAAATCCACTCCGCCACGGAGATCTCAAACACCCAAATGCTTTGTGATGAGACAGACAGGCGACACCTGTACGCAAAAGACAATCATATCACAAACACAAAACACTATAGAGCCACACGCCAAATACCTACCCCGCCCGATGCAGTAAAATTATACACTTCCACTTCTTGTGACTCCACACGGGGTTTTGACCCCGACGACGATGATGATGATGACGACGACGATGATGAAGACGAGGAGTATGATTGATGGGATATCATGTAAGGAAGAGCAACATCACAGTCCGGGGTGTATCTCTCACAATGTTCATAAGCTGCCCCTGGATCGGGAATGAACATCATATCCTGGATATCTCCCTAGGATTAGACAAAAGATCGGTTAATTTGATTATATAGCAAGTTTAATAACGAAAACACAGACAACAGATTGTACGATTTATTGCCTGGTATATTTCGTATCTCATTAGGTGCATACTGCATAAATCACACAACATAAACTAATGCAATGAGATAAATCACTCAAGCTGAAATATACAACACATATATTCACACAGTAATATGAATTGTCTGCCACAGTAATTTTAAATATAATGTATTATTGTTTGTACAAATGTGGCTTTTGTAAATGAATGGCAGTTGTCTCTACCAGCTTTAACATGCTGCGATTTTGTGTGATAAACAACACTCGAAACGCATTGTTCCTACCAATCACTTGTCCGGTGTCCAAAATTTGCCGCCAATCGATGGCGTAGAGGTAGATTTGTGCTATGTAGTCTTTGCCGGGTTACATAAGTCTTAGTTTATTATCCTGTCGATTCACTTGACCCCACTTAAAAGACTGGTAGTTTATATAGTCACTTACTAGCCTGGTAGTTTTTTTTTTAGTCAATTACAAGACTGGTCATATTATATAGTCACTTACTAGACTGGTAGATTATATAGTCATTTATTAGACTGGTAGTTTATATAGGAGAAAATTATTGCAGATAAGTCAAACACCGAGCGTGTGAGACGTAAGATGGTGCATGCTGGTGGAAATGACCACGTGTTCACATGCACCCACTGTGAACGAACATTTACAGCGCGAATTGGCCTTATCAGTCACATTCGTTACCGCCATGGGTAAAAGTTATTATGCCTTTTTGAAGCACAAACTATATCGTCTGTCAAGACGGCAAGGTGCCAATGGAGTTTATATAGTCACTTATTAGACTGGTAGTTTATATAGTCAATTAAAAGACTGGTCGTTTATACAGACATTTACTAGACTGGTAGTTTATATAGCCACTTATTAGACTGGTATTTTATATAGCTACTTACAAGACTGATATTTTATAGCCACTTACTAGACTGGTAGTGTAAAGAGCCACTTACTAGACTGGTAGTGTATAGAGCCACTTACTAGACTGGTAGGTTATATAATCACTTACTAGACTGGCCGTTTATATAATCACTTACTAGACTGGTCGTTTATATAATCACTTACTAGACTGGTAGTTTATATAGCCACTTACTAGACTGGTCGTTTATATAGTAACTTACTAGACTGGTCGTTTATATAGTAACATACTAGACTGGTCGTTTATATAGTAACTTACTAGACTGGTCGTTTATATAGTAACTTACTAGACTCGTCGTTTATATAGCCACTTACTAGACTGGTCGTTTATATAATCACTAGACTGGTAGTTTATATAGCCATTTACTAGACTGGTCGTTTATATAGTAATTTACTAGACTGGTCGTTTATATAGTAACTTACTAGACTGGTCGTTTATATAGTAACTTACTAGACTCGTCGTTTATATAGCCACTTACTAGACTGGTCGTTTATATAGTAACTTACTAGACTCGTCGTTTATATAGCCACTTACTAGACTGGTCGTTTATATAGTAACTTACTAGACTCGTCGTTTATATAGTCACTTACTAGACTGGTCGTTAATATAGTAACTTACTAGACTGGTCGTTTATATAGTCACTTACTAGACTGGTAGTTTATATAGTAAGTTACTAAACTGGTAGTTTATATAGTAACTTACTAGACTGGTCGTTTATATAGTAACTTACTAGACTCGTCGTTTATATAGCCACTTACTAGACTGGTCGTTTATATAGTAACTTACTAGACTCGTCGTTTATATAGCCACTTACTAGACTGGTCGTTTATATAGTAACTTACTAGACTCGTCGTTTATATAGTCACTTACTAGACTGGTCGTTTGTATAGTAACTTACTAGACTGGTCGTTTATATAGTAACTTACTAGACTCGTCGTTTATATAGTCACTTACTAGACTGGTCGTTTATATAGTAACTTACTAGACTCGTAGTTTATATAGTCACTTACTAGACTGGTAGTTTATATAGCCACTTACTAGAATGGTAATTTATATAGTCAATTACAAGACTGGTCGTTTATATAGCCTTTACTAGAATGGTAGTTTATATAGTCAATTACAAGACTGGTCGTTTATATAGTCACTTACTAGACTGGTAGTTTATATAGCCACTTACTAGAATGGTCGTTTATATAACCATTTAATAGACTGGTCGTTTATATGGCCACTTACTAGACTTATAGTTTATAAAGCCACTTACTAGAATGGTAGTTTATATAATCAGTTACAAGACTGGTCGTGTATATAGCCACTTACTAGACTGGTTATTTATATGGCCACTTACTAGACTGGTCATTTATATAGCAATTTAATAGACTGGTCGTTTATATAGCCACTTACTAGACTGATAGTTTATATATCCACTTACTAAAATGGTCGTTTATATAGCCATTTAATAGATTGGTCGTTTATATAGCCATTTAATATACTAGTAGTTTATATAGCCACATATTAGACTGGTAAAGTAAGTAGCCAGCAAGTTACTAAACTTGTCGTCTAATTCAAACATATTGCCACTTATTTGGCTAGTAAAGCATGTGACCAGTAGGTTGCTAGTCTGGTAGTTTATTTAAAAATATAGCCACTTATTATACTGGTAAAGTAAGTAGCCAATAACGTAGTGGGCTGTTAGATGTATTAAAACATAGCCACTTATTATACTAACAGAGTAAGTAGCCAGTAAGTTAGTAGACTGTAGTTTCATTAAAACATAGCCACTTATTATTCTAGCAAAGTAAGTAGCTATTAAGTTAGTAGACTGTAGTTTCATTAAAACATAGCCACTTATTATTCTAGCAAAGTAAGTAGCTATTAAGTTAGTAGACTGTAGTTTCATTAAAACATAGCCACTTATTATACTAGCAAAGTAAGTAGCCAGTAAGTTAGTAGACTGTAGTTTCATTAAAACATAGCCACTTATTATACTAGCAAAGTAAGTAGCCAGTAAGTTAGTAGGCTGTTGGTTTCCTTAAAACATAGCCACTTATTATACTAGCAAAGTAAGTAGCCATTAAGTTAGTAGGCTGTAGTTTCATTAAAACATAGCCAATTATTATACTAGCAAAGTAAGTAGCCAGTAAGTTAGTAGACTGTAGTTTCATTAAAACATAGCCACTTATTATACTAACAAATTAAGTAGCCAGTAAGTTAGTAGACTATAGTTTCATTAAAACATAGCCACTTATTATACTAGCAAAGTAAGTAGCCATTAAGTTAGTAGACTGTAGTTTCATTAAAACATAGCCACTTATTATACTAGCAAAGTAACTAGCCAGTAAGTTAGTAGGCTGTTGGTTTCCTTAAAACATAGCCACTTATTATACTAGTAAAGTAAGTAGCCATTAAGTTAGTAGACTGTAGTTTCATTAAAACATAGCCACTTATTATACTAGCAAAGTAACTAGCCAGTAAGTTAGTAGACTGTAGTTTCATTAAAACATAGCCACTTATTATACTAGCAAAGTAAGTAGCCAGTAAGTTAGTAGGCTGTTGGTTTCATTAAAACATAGCCACTTATTATACTAGCAAAGTAACTAGCCAGTAAGTTAGTAGGCTGTTGGTTTCCTTAAAACATAGCCACTTATTATACTAGCAAAGTAAGTAGCCAGTAAGTTAGTAGGCTGTTGGTTTCCTTAAAACATAGCCACTTATTATACTAGCAAAGTAAGTAGCCATTAAGTTAGTAGACTGTAGTTTCATTAAAACATAGCCACTTATTATACTAGCAAAGTAACTAGCCAGTAAGTTAGTAGGCTGTTGGTTTCCTTAAAACATAGCCACTTATTATACTAGCAAAGTAATTAGCCAGTAAGTTAGTAGACTGTAGTTTCATTAAAACATAGCCACTTATTATACTAGCAAAGTAAGTAGCCATTAAGTTAGTAGACTGTAGTTTCATTAAAACATAGCCACTTATTATACTAGCAAAGTAAGTAGCCATTAAGTTAGTAGACTGTAGTTTGATTAAAACATAGCCACTTATTATACTAGCAAAGTAAGTAGCCAGTAAGTTAGTAGACTGTAGTTTCATTAAAACTTAGCCACTTATTATACTAGCAAAGTAAGTAGCCATTAAGTTAGTAGACTGTAGTTTCGTTAAAACATAGCCACTTATTATACTAGCAAAGTAAGTAGCCATTAAGTTAGTAGACTGTAGTTTCATTAAAACATAGCCACTTATTATACTAGGAAAGTAACTAGCCAGTAAGTTAGTAGGCTGTTGGTTTCCTTAAAACATAGCCACTTATTATACTAGCAAAGTAAGTAGCCATTAAGTTAGTAGGCTGTTGGTTTCCTTAAAACATAGCCACTTATTATACTAACAAATTAAGTAGCCAGTAAGTTAGTAGACTGTAGTTTCATTAAAACATAGCCACTTATTATACTAGCAAAGTAAGTAGCCATTAAGTTAGTAGACTGTAGTTTCATTAAAACATAGCCACTTATTATACTAGCAAAGTAACTAGCCAGTAAGTTAGTAGGCTGTTGGTTTCCTTAAAACATAGCCACTTATTATACTAGCAAAGTAAGTAGCCATTAAGTTAGTAGACTGTAGTTTCATTAAAACATAGCCACTTATTATACTAGCAAAGTAAGTAGCCATTAAGTTAGTAGACTGTAGTTTCATTAAAACATAGCCACTTATTATACTAGCAAAGTAAGTAGCCATTAAGTTAGTAGACTGTAGTTTGATTAAAACATAGCCACTTATTATACTAGCAAAGTAAGTAGCCAGTAAGTTAGTAGACTGTAGTTTCATTAAAACTTAGCCACTTATTATACTAGCAAAGTAAGTAGCCATTAAGTTAGCAGACTGTAGTTTCGTTAAAACATAGCCACTTATTATACTAGCAAAGTAAGTAGCCATTAAGTTAGTAGACTGTAGTTTCATTAAAACATAGCCACTTATTATACTAGCAAAGTAAGTAGCCAGTAAGTTAGTAGACTGTAGTTTCATTAAAACATAGCCACTTATTATACTAGCAAAGTAAGTAGCCAGTAAGTTAGTAGGCTGTGGGTTTCCTTAAAACATAGCCACTTATTATACTAGCAAAGTAAGTAGCCATTAAGTTAGTAGGCTGTTGGTTTCCTTAAAACATAGCCACTTATTATACTAACAAATTAAGTAGCCAGTAAGTTAGTAGACTATAGTTTCATTAAAACATAGCCACTTATTATACTAGCAAAGTAACTAGCCAGTAAGTTAGTAGGCTGTTGGTTTCCTTAAAACATAGCCACTTATTATACTAGCAAAGTAAGTAGCCATTAAGTTAGTAGGCTGTTGGTTTCCTTAAAACATAGCCACTTATTATACTAACAAATTAAGTAGCCAGTAAGTTAATAGACTGTAGTTTCATTAAAACATAGCCACTTATTATACTAGCAAAGTAAGTAGCCATTAAGTTAGTAGACTGTAGTTTCATTAAAACATAGCCACTTATTATACTAGCAAAGTAAGTAGCCAGTAAGTTAGTAGGCTGTTGGTTTCCTTAAAACATAGCCAGTTATTATACAAGCAAAGTAAGTAGCCATTAAGTTAGTAGACTGTAGTTTCATTAAAACATAGCCACTTATTATACTAGCAAAGTAAGTAGCCAGTAAGTTAGTAGGTTGTTGGTTTCATTAAAACATAGCCACTTATTATGCTAGCAAAGTAATTAGCCAGTTTGTTAGTAGACTGTAGTTTCATTAAAACATAGCCATTTATTATACTAGCAAAGTAAGTAGCCATTAAGTTAGTAGACTGTAGTTTCATTAAGACATAGCCACTTATTATACTAGCAAAGTAAGTAGCCATTAAGTTAGTAGACTGTAGTTTCATTAAAACATAGCCACTTATTATTCTAGCAAAGTAAGTAGCTATTAAGTTAGTAGACTGTAGTTTCATTAAAACATAGCCACTTATTATACTAGCAAAGTAAGTAGCCAGTAAGTTAGTAGACTGTAGTTTCATTAAAACATAGCCACTTATTATACTAGCAAAGTAAGTAGCCAGTAAGTTAGTAGGCTGTGGGTTTCCTTAAAACATAGCCACTTATTATACTAGCAAAGTAAGTAGCCATTAAGTTAGTAGGCTGTTGGTTTCCTTAAAACATAGCCACTTATTATACTAACAAATTAAGTAGCCAGTAAGTTAGTAGACTATAGTTTCATTAAAACATAGCCACTTATTATACTAGCAAAGTAACTAGCCAGTAAGTTAGTAGGCTGTTGGTTTCCTTAAAACATAGCCACTTATTATACTAGCAAAGTAAGTAGCCAGTAAGTTAGTAGGCTGTTGGTTTCATTAAAACATAGCCACTTATTATACTAGCAAAGTAAGTAGCCATTAAGTTAGTAGACTGTAGTTTCATTAAAACATAGCCACTTATTATACTAGCAAAGTAAGTAGCCAGTAAGTTAGTAGACTATAGTTTCATTAAAACATAGCCACTTATTATACTAGCAAAGTAAGTAGCCAGTAAGTTAGTAGGCTGTTGGTTTCCTTAAAACATAGCCACTTATTATACTAGCAAAGTAAGTAGCCATTAAGTTAGTAGACTGTAGTTTCATTAAAACATAGCCACTTATTATACTAGCAAAGTAACTAGCCAGTAAGTTAGTAGGCTGTTGGTTTCCTTAAAACATAGCCACTTATTATACTAGCAAAGTAATTAGCCAGTAAGTTAGTAGACTGTAGTTTCATTAAAACATAGCCACTTATTATACTAGCAAAGTAAGTAGCCATTAAGTTAGTAGACTATAGTTTCATTAAAACATAGCCACTTATTATACTAGCAAAGTAAGTAGCCATTAAGTTAGTAGACTGTAGTTTGATTAAAACATAGCCACTTATTATACTAGCAAAGTAAGTAGCCAGTAAGTTAGTAGACTGTAGTTTCATTAAAACTTAGCCACTTATTATACTAGCAAAGTAAGTAGCCATTAAGTTAGTAGACTGTAGTTTCGTTAAAACATAGCCACTTATTATACTTGCAAAGTAAGTAGCCATTAAGTTAGTAGACTGTAGTTTCATTAAAACATAGCCACTTATTATACTAGGAAAGTAACTAGCCAGTAAGTTAGTAGGCTGTTGGTTTCCTTAAAACATAGCCACTTATTATACTAGCAAAGTAAGTAGCCATTAAGTTAGTAGGCTGTTGGTTTCCTTAAAACATAGCCACTTATTATACTAACAAATTAAGTAGCCAGTAAGTTAGTAGACTGTAGTTTCATTAAAACATAGCCACTTATTATACTAGCAAAGTAAGTAGCCATTAAGTTAGTAGACTGTAGTTTCATTAAAACATAGCCACTTATTATACTAGCAAAGTAACTAGCCTGTAAGTTAGTAGGCTGTTGGTTTCCTTAAAACATAGCCACTTATTATACTAGCAAAGTAAGTAGCCATTAAGTTAGTAGACTGTAATTTCATTAAAACATAGCCACTTATTATACTAGCAAAGTAAGTAGCCATTAAGTTAGTAGACTGTAGTTTCATTAAAACATAGCCACTTATTATACTAGCAAAGTAAGTAAACATTAAGTTAGTAGACTGTAGTTTGATTAAAACATAGCCACTTATTATACTAGCAAAGTAAGTAGCCAGTAAGTTAGTAGACTGTAGTTTCATTAAAACTTAGCCACTTATTATACTAGCAAAGTAAGTAGCCATTAAGTTAGTAGACTGTAGTTTCGTTAAAACATAGCCACTTATTATACTAGCAAAGTAAGTAGCCATTAAGTTAGTAGACTGTAGTTTCATTAAAACATAGCCACTTATTATACTAGCAAAGTAACTAGCCAGTAAGTTAGTAGGCTGTTGGTTTCCTTAAAACATAGCCACTTATTATACTAGCAAAGTAAGTAGCCATTAAGTTAGTAGGCTGTTGGTTTCCTTAAAACATAGCCACTTATTATACTAACAAATTAAGTAGCCAGTAAGTTAATAGACTGTAGTTTCATTAAAACATAGCCACTTATTATACTAGCAAAGTAAGTAGCCATTAAGTTAGTAGACTGTAGTTTCATTAAAACATAGCCACTTATTATACTAGCAAAGTAAGTAGCCAGTAAGTTAGTAGGCTGTGGGTTTCCTTAAAACATAGCCACTTATTATACTAGCAAAGTAAGTAGCCATTAAGTTAGTAGGCTGTTGGTTTCCTTAAAACATAGCCACTTATTATACTAGCAAAGTAAGTAGCCAGTAAGTTAGTAGGCTGTTGGTTTCATTAAAACATAGCCACTTATTATACTAACAAATTAAGTAGCCAGTAAGTTAGTAGACTATAGTTTCATTAAAACATAGCCACTTATTATACTAGCAAAGTAACTAGCCAGTAAGTTAGTAGGCTGTTGGTTTCCTTAAAACATAGCCACTTATTATACTAGCAAAGTAAGTAGCCAGTAAGTTAGTAGGCTGTTGGTTTCATTAAAACATAGCCACTTATTATACTAGCAAAGTAAGTAGCCATTAAGTTAGTAGACTGTAGTTTCATTAAAACATAGCCACTTATTATACTAGCAAAGTAAGTAGCCAGTAAGTTAGTAGACTATAGTTTCATTAAAACATAGCCACTTATTATACTAGCAAAGTAAGTAGCCAATAAGTTAGTAGGCTGTTGGTTTCCTTAAAACATAGCCACTTATTATACTAGCAAAGTAAGTAGCCATTAAGTTAGTAGACTGTAGTTTCATTAAAACATAGCCACTTATTATACTAGCAAAGTAACTAGCCAGTAAGTTAGTAGGCTGTTGGTTTCCTTAAAACATAGCCACTTATTATACTAGCAAAGTAATTAGCCAGTAAGTTAGTAGACTGTAGTTTCATTAAAACATAGCCACTTATTATACTAGCAAAGTAAGTAGCCATTAAGTTAGTAGACTATAGTTTCATTAAAACATAGCCACTTATTATACTAGCAAAGTAAGTAGCCATTAAGTTAGTAGACTGTAGTTTGATTAAAACATAGCCACTTATTATACTAGCAAAGTAAGTAGCCAGTAAGTTAGTAGACTGTAGTTTCATTAAAACTTAGCCACTTATTATACTAGCAAAGTAAGTAGCCATTAAGTTAGTAGACTGTAGTTTCGTTAAAACATAGCCACTTATTATACTTGCAAAGTAAGTAGCCATTAAGTTAGTAGACTGTAGTTTCATTAAAACATAGCCACTTATTATACTAGGAAAGTAACTAGCCAGTAAGTTAGTAGGCTGTTGGTTTCCTTAAAACATAGCCACTTATTATACTAGCAAAGTAAGTAGCCATTAAGTTAGTAGGCTGTTGGTTTCCTTAAAACATAGCCACTTATTATACTAACAAATTAAGTAGCCAGTAAGTTAGTAGACTGTAGTTTCATTAAAACATAGCCACTTATTATACTAGCAAAGTAAGTAGCCATTAAGTTAGTAGACTGTAGTTTCATTAAAACATAGCCACTTATTATACTAGCAAAGTAACTAGCCTGTAAGTTAGTAGGCTGTTGGTTTCCTTAAAACATAGCCACTTATTATACTAGCAAAGTAAGTAGCCATTAAGTTAGTAGACTGTAGTTTCATTAAAACATAGCCACTTATTATACTAGCAAAGTAAGTAGCCATTAAGTTAGTAGACTGTAGTTTCATTAAAACATAGCCACTTATTATACTAGCAAAGTAAGTAGCCATTAAGTTAGTAGACTGTAGTTTGATTAAAACATAGCCACTTATTATACTAGCAAAGTAAGTAGCCAGTAAGTTAGTAGACTGTAGTTTCATTAAAACTTAGCCACTTATTATACTAGCAAAGTAAGTAGCCATTAAGTTAGTAGACTGTAGTTTCGTTAAAACATAGCCACTTATTATACTAGCAAAGTAAGTAGCCATTAAGTTAGTAGACTGTAGTTTCATTAAAACATAGCCACTTATTATACTAGCAAAGTAACTAGCCAGTAAGTTAGTAGGCTGTTGGTTTCCTTAAAACATAGCCACTTATTATACTAGCAAAGTAAGTAGCCATTAAGTTAGTAGGCTGTTGGTTTCCTTAAAACATAGCCACTTATTATACTAACAAATTAAGTAGCCAGTAAGTTAATAGACTGTAGTTTCATTAAAACATAGCCACTTATTATACTAGCAAAGTAAGTAGCCATTAAGTTAGTAGACTGTAGTTTCATTAAAACATAGCCACTTATTATACTAGCAAAGTAAGTAGCCAGTAAGTTAGTAGGCTGTTGGTTTCCTTAAAACATAGCCACTTATTATACTAGCAAAGTAAGTAGCCATTAAGTTAGTAGACTGTAGTTTCATTAAAACATAGCCACTTATTATACTAGCAAAGTAAGTAGCCAGTAAGTTAGTAGGTTGTTGGTTTCATTAAAACATAGCCACTTATTATGCTAGCAAAGTAATTAGCCAGTTTGTTAGTAGACTGTAGTTTCATTAAAACATAGCCATTTATTATACTAGCAAAGTAAGTAGCCATTAAGTTAGTAGACTGTAGTTTCATTAAGACATAGCCACTTATTATACTAGCAAAGTAAGTAGCCATTAAGTTAGTAGACTGTAGTTTCATTAAAACATAGCCACTTATTATTCTAGCAAAGTAAGTAGCTATTAAGTTAGTAGACTGTAGTTTCATTAAAACATAGCCACTTATTATACTAGCAAAGTAAGTAGCCAGTAAGTTAGTAGACTGTAGTTTCATTAAAACATAGCCACTTATTATACTAGCAAAGTAAGTAGCCAGTAAGTTAGTAGGCTGTGGGTTTCCTTAAAACATAGCCACTTATTATACTAGCAAAGTAAGTAGCCATTAAGTTAGTAGGCTGTTGGTTTCCTTAAAACATAGCCACTTATTATACTAACAAATTAAGTAGCCAGTAAGTTAGTAGACTATAGTTTCATTAAAACATAGCCACTTATTATACTAGCAAAGTAACTAGCCAGTAAGTTAGTAGGCTGTTGGTTTCCTTAAAACATAGCCACTTATTATACTAGCAAAGTAAGTAGCCAGTAAGTTAGTAGGCTGTTGGTTTCATTAAAACATAGCCACTTATTATACTAGCAAAGTAAGTAGCCATTAAGTTAGTAGACTGTAGTTTCATTAAAACATAGCCACTTATTATACTAGCAAAGTAAGTAGCCAGTAAGTTAGTAGACTATAGTTTCATTAAAACATAGCCACTTATTATACTAGCAAAGTAACTAGCCAGTAAGTTAGTAGGCTGTTGGTTTCCTTAAAACATAGCCACTTATTATACTAGTAAAGTAAGTAGCCATTAAGTTAGTAGACTGTAGTTTCATTAAAACATAGCCACTTATTATACTAGCAAAGTAAGTAGCCAGTAAGTTAGTAGGCTGTTGGTTTCCTTAAAACATAGCCACTTATTATACTAGCAAAGTAAGTAGCCAGTAAGTTAGTAGACTGTAGTTTCATTAAAACATAGCCACTTATTATACTAGCAAAGTAAGTAGCCATTAAGTTAGTAGACTGTAGTTTCATTAAAACATAGCCACTTATTATACTAGCAAAGTAACTAGCCAGTAAGTTAGTAGGCTGTTGGTTTCCTTAAAACATAGCCACTTATTATACTAGCAAAGTAAGTAGCCAGTAAGTTAGTAGGCTGTTGGTTTCCTTAAAACATAGCCACTTATTATACTAGCAAAGTAAGTAGCCATTAAGTTAGTAGACTGTAGTTTCATTAAAACATAGCCACTTATTATACTAGCAAAGTAAGTAGCCAGTAAGTTAGTAGGTTGTTGGTTTCATTAAAACATAACCACTTATTATACTAGCAAAGTAATTAGCCAGTAAGTTAGTAGACTGTAGTTTCGTTAAAACATAGCCACTTATTATGCTAGCAAAGTAATTAGCCAGTAAGTTAGTAGACTGTAGTTTCATTAAAACATAGCCATTTATTATACTAGCAAAGTAAGTAGCCATTAAGTTAGTAGACTGTAGTTTCATTAAAACATAGCCACTTATTATACTAGCAAAGTAAGTAGCCATTAAGTTAGTAGACTGTAGTTTCATTAAAACATAGCCACTTATTATACTAGCAAAGTAAGTAGCTATTAAGTTAGTAGACTGTAGTTTCATTAAAACATAGCCACTTATTATACTAGCAAAGTAAGTAGCCAGTAAGTTAGTAGACTGTAGTTTCATTAAAACATAGCCACTTATTATACTAGCAAAGTAAGTAGCCAGTAAGTTAGTAGGCTGTTGGTTTCCTTAAAACATAGCCACTTATTATACTAGCCAAGTAAGTAGCCAGTAAGTTAGTAGACTGTAGTTTCATTAAAACATAGCCACTTATTATAATAGCAAAGTATGTAGCCATTAAGTTAGTAGATTGTAGTTTCATTAAAACATAGCCACTTATTATACTAGCAAAGTAAGTAGCCATTAAGTTAGTAGACTGTAGTTTCATTAAAACATAGCCACTTATTATACTAGCAAAGTAAGTAGCCAGTAAGTTAGTAGACTGTTAGTTTCATTAAAACATAGCCACTTATTATACTAGCAAAGTAAGTAGCCATTAAGTTAGTAGGCTGATAGTTTCATTAAGACATAGCCATTTACTAGACTAGCCAAGCAAGTAGCCAGTAAAAAAAAAGAACCCCAGTGCACGCCTTAAGGCGCAATGGGTGCGCCATCCACATTTTAATAGGCCAATCGAGACCAGGTGGCTGATGTAGTCAGTGTCACGCCGGTGGTATTTACTTCCCAAGACAATACTTTAGTTCCCATTTTGTGCTGGGTGTACCTGGGAGATCAATTGAAAAAAATCTGAATCTGCCCAGATGCGAGATGAACCCATGGTACCAGATCGGCAGACGAGTGTCTGGCCACTATGCTGGGGAGAGGCTCACAGGAAGGCAAAGCAATAATAATATTTCCCTCTATTTCGTCAGGGGAAAACATTACCACCCACGCTTGTCGGCATGGCACATGATTATGGTTCCATCGCCCTGCTACTGAGTTGAGTGCGTGGAGCCACTTTGTGAGGTGTGATTTTCGTGTGGAGCGCTTTTACATCTGCCCGTGATTGTTTGTAGCGTGAATTGAGTGTAAAACAAATGTCGGCCGGGCCGATCGCTGAACTAACTGGTTTGCCTTATGGAGTAATGTGTAGCTGCTGGTTTTCTAGTGACTGCTGCTTCCATCGACGATGAACTGTATTTTTCGAGGCAGATTTTTGTGTTGGCATTCTGGCAGCGGCATTATGCATAGTCTACCTGTGCGAGCTGTTGGTTTGTCGAGACTCCTTTCTGTTCCACTTTTCACACGAGGCAGTGAGGAGCATTTTGTGTGATATTCACAGCAACAGGAACAGAGCATAATGGGGCTACCGGTTATCGTTATGCTGAAACCGCGACTAACTGACTAACTCGTCATGTGAATATAAATTGAATTGGTTATTTCAAAAACCTGCATTCAAATTAAAAATATACTTATTGATGGGTTTTAGTAGAAGCAAAGGAGCGAAGTAGAGATCATGTGACACGCTAGAGAATATAAATATTGAAAACTATATACCACTGGAATTCCATCCTGTCGCCTCCAAATGTCACATTATAAGAAGAAATAAATTAGAGACCTTGGCAACAACTGGCAAGAGTGAGGGATAACAGAACAAGGGGAAGGCTTGGCCACATGGCATGGTCAAGACAAGAATACTGAGCTGATCCACGATTCTTCTTCTTGCGAGATTGCAAAACAAGACCGCCCACGCTTACCGGCATGGCACAGATGATGATGCCTTCAACGCACTGCTAACAAGAAACCTTGCCAAGATGCCTTTATTTGCCAGCTTTATCATCTTCCTGAAGCCAGAGTTACGAAATATGGACATAATTCGTAACCAGGTGTACCAAATATTGGTCTTTCATTTTTCTAATCTCAGCCACATGGCATCATGGAGATTTGTATAGAGACATTACCATGTGCAGATATTGAGAGGAATTATACTCTAGATAGGAAGTCAATGCGATCTTGTGGCTTGGAGAATTATAATGACATCCACGAATGTCAATTATTATTTGAGAATTATCGCATCCTGCAAATGGATATAAGAAATATGTACTGTAGGAATAATCATTCTTCTGAGGTGGATGAATATTAAGGAATTGCTATGACAGTATTATTATATAACCGAGACAGACTTTCATCACTCATCTGATGGCTCATCATGCATGTTCTACTCATGGCTCCTTCCCTTCTTGACATTCTTTATTACAGTCTTTCAAAAATAGTACAACGAATTGGCTGAATTGTAGAGACCATATGTTGCTCATGAAACATGATCCCTCGCTCGGCTTGCCTAGTTTACTCCAGATGAAAGGTAACAGCAATACAACTGGAACAAGATAAGCTGCAGAAGCTGCTGCATCAGCAAAACAATGTTCTGACTTTCTGCTTGTCTTAGCTGACATCCTAGACCAATTTTCAACCAATACTTTGTGTCTGGTCTGCCCTGCCATGACATTTAGTCTTAAGGTTGCATTTCCTCGCACTAGAGTAAGACTTGTACCCTATCAATTGCGCCCCTCCGCCCGAAGCACTATGTGGGGTGTCGGGTTTGTAGAGCGCAGCCCAACATCGGCGTTAACAGACAGCAGATAGTACCATCTACTGTCATATCTGAATAACACCTGACTTTCAATTGGAGACCTTACATGTTGGATTATTTGGGGTCATATATTTGTTATAAATCTCTAGACCAAAAACGAAAAAAAGTGTTTTCAACCTTTATTTGGCCCATGCGCCCCTTCACCATGTGTTCACCCCCCCCTTTTTTTCGTATTTCTTTTCTATAAATTCCCCCACCTCGACCCCCGTCCCTACATAGTATACGTAAAAATGGAAGCTAACTTTAATAATACATACTTGAACAAGCTAGTCGTCTACATAAAACGTGATTTGCTTATAAAGCGAATTTCAGAAGGGCAAGAATGGCAAGAAGTACATAACCGTAAAGTATGGAGGGAAAAACAATATCAAGTAATCGGTTCTTGTATTAACACGATCTTGAAATAATCTTAATCACCATGTGTTCACCCCCCCCCCTTTTTTTCGTATTTCTTTTCTATAAATTCCCCCACCTCGACCCCCGTCCCTACATAGTATACGTAAAAATGGAAGCTAACTTTAATAATACATACTTGAACAAGCTAGTCGTCTACATAAAACGTGATTTGCTTATAAAGCGAATTTCAGAAGGGCAAGAATGGCAAGAAGTACATAACCGTAAAGTATGGAGGGAAAAACAATATCAAGTAATCGGTTCTTGTATTAACACGATCTTGAAATAATCTTAATCCCCCCCCCCCCCCCCCCCCCCCCCCCCCCCCCATGGAAACCGTAAAATTCTCCACCGGTTGAGAACCACTGCTCTAGACACTTGATCATGCCAGAGTGGTCACAGCCACCATGGAGTAACCCAGATAGTTGAAGTAAATGAGGTTAAGGACCTTTTTACAGGCCTGGAACAGTATTCCATATATCGAGCTAGTTCCATATTGTAATACAGCAATCGGCTATTGATGGGTGATTTAGTCAATGTCGGTGGCTGCCTGTACATCCCACAATGTTTTACTGGTTCACAATTAGTCTTAGTTATTTAGTTAGTTAGTTAGTCGAGGTTCCAACTTCACGGCAACGGATCGTCCCCATTATGCTCCATTCCTGTGCCAGTGAATATTACACAAAATTCTCCCCACTGTCCAATGCGAAAACAGGAATACACAGGAATCTCGGCAACCCAACAGCCAGCACAGGTACACTGTGCATAATGCAGACGCCAGAATGCCAACACGAAATTCATCCACGAAAACCACAGGTCATCGTCGATGGACTCGTCAGTCACCAGAAAGGCCTCATTGACCTGGGTTTTCTCACATTGTCGCACAAAGAACGAACTCCGCAGCTTCAGCGCCGACTCCCAGGAGTCTCCTGAAAAATGCACTCGTGAACCAAAAAGGCAAATCAGTCAATTCAGCAACAGCCGGTAGCCATTGTTCCGAACATGCAGGTCACTGCACAGGACATATGTAAAAGCATTCCACGCGAATGTCACAGCTCACAGTGTCGCCCACGCACTCACTCAGTAACAGGGCGACGGAACCATGTACTAACAGTCCAACATGAGGAAAATGCGATTGCAAACCTTAGCCGCAAGCATAAACACGCCACAGACGTTGATAATTAGTCTGAGTCTATCTCGGAGACTAGGTCAACTATAAAAACTATTGCCTCAAACACACTGATCTACATAGATAAATTTCTACTACAGATAACTTTCTGCTACAGATAACTTTCTACTACAGATACCCTTCTACTAATGATAACTTTCTACTACAGATAACATTCTACTACAGATAACTTTCTAGTGCAGATAAATTTCTACTGCAGATAAATTTCTATTACAGATGACTTTCTACTACAGATAACTTTCAGCTACAGATAACTTTCTACTGCAGATAACTTTCTATTACAGATCATTTTCTGCTACAGATAACTTTCTACTACAGATACCCTTCTACTAATGATAACTTTCTACTACAGATAACTTTCTACTACAGATAATTTTCTAGTGCAGATACATTTCTACTGCAGATACATTTCTACTACAGATAACTTTCTGATACAGATAACTTTCTACTGCAGATGACTTTCTATTACAGATAACTTTCTGCTACAGATAACGTTCTACTACAGATCACTGTCTACTACATATACCCTTCTACTAATGATAACTTTCTACTACAGATAACTTTCTACTACAGATAACTTTCTACTACAGATAACTTTCTACTACAGATAACTTTCTAGTGCAGATAAATGTCTACTGCAGATAATTTTCTACTACAGATAACTTTCTAGTGTAGAAAACTTTGTACTTCACTTAACTTTCTACTACATATAACTTTCCACTGCAAATAATTTTCTACTGCAGATAACTTTTCTTTTAAATATTATTTTCTTCTACAGATAACTTTCTGCTACAGATAACGTTCTATTACATATAACTTTCTACTGCAGTTAATTTTCTACTGTATATACCTTTCTGTTACAGATAACTTTCTACTGCAGATAACTTATACTGCGTGACAATGTGCTACAGATAACTTTCTACCACATATATATTTCTACCACAGATAACTTTCTACCACAGATAACTTTCTACCACAGACAACTTTCTACGATAAATAATTTTCTACTGTAGACAACTTTCTACTATAGGTAACTTTCTACTATAGATAACTTTCTTTTACATTACATTGTACTACAGATAACTTTCTACTGTAGATAACTTTCCACTACATGACATTGTGCTACAGATAACTTTCTACTGTAGATAATATTCTACCACAGATAACGTTCTAAAATAGATAACTTTCTACTACAAATAACTTTCTACTCAAACAAAATGATGTCTGACTTCTCGAAGAAAGATATACTTACTGTGAACATGTGCGAATCATCTCCCAGATGAAATCCTATAAACACAATCCCTTCAGGGTCCAGCTCGGCTGGGATAGTTCTGTTGAGCGGGTAGGTGGCTTCTTGGATACAGTTATGTATAACCGTGATTGACCGACCTTTGAAACTAACGGCGAATCGATGCCACCTGAAAACACACATTGAAGTACAAAGTATTATTAGAAGTGGCTTCACTCAGATCCAAGGACAGACGTGTCCAGTTCACAACAAGTGTACAGATAAGTCACTTTTATGTTTTCAATTTTATGTAGTATTTTTCATGTTGCTGTGTCGGTGTATGTGTGTATTTATTTTGCTTTGTTTTCTGTGCTGACGAAGGCGTTATTGTCATTGTGATCTAGTAAAGCTCACAGCGTACTTCTCGTTTTTTTTTTGTTTTTTTGTTTGGTGATTCATAAATTATCATCACTAACGCGTTGTACACAATAACAATTACTTGCATGTCCTTTATAGGACAGCATCCCAAGCATGTTTTGTCTGCTTGTAATGTACTAGGCAATGTTTTTTGAGTACTTTGCGTTTGTTTTCTGAACAGCCAACGCCTTATACCATCAAAATCAACGCAAAGCTATCTGCTTTCCGTTCGTCATCACCTGAATTTGAAGCCTCCATTCGATATGTGCGGACATTTTGAAACGTAGTTTTACTAACCCCTAAGCCACAGCGCCGGTATCATCATCATCCAGTGCCTTGTCGGCTGGCCTGGGCGATCATGCCTCTCCACAAATTGCAGTTTCCGTATGTTGACTCCCTTCCATGGCATGATACAAGACTATCAAGAATCTTCTCACGCTGTCTTTCATTATCTCCCTTTCCACTATTCTTTCCGGTTGTCACGACAGGTTCCAGCTTTTGTCTTTTCAAAATGTGCCCCCCCCCCCCCCCCCCCCAAAAAAAAAAAAAAAAACGATGACTGCTTTTGTTTCTGATATTTGTGATAAGTTGTCTTTGCGACTTAGCTTCCCTCAAAACGTCCAGATTCCTCATTTTAGCTGTCCAGTTAATTTAGAATATTCTTCTATAAAGCCACACCCCAAGGCTTCCAGAGATTTTGTCACCTGTTTACTAACTGTCCAGGATTCCCTGCTGTATGTGCAGTGATAGTTAAAAAAAAACACAGCTCCATAGCAGGAAACTGTTGTGCGTGTGCGAAAGTGTTAGTCATCTCATGTGGGTATGTGAAGTTTTAGAGTCATCTCATGTGGGTATGTGAAGTTTTAGAGTCATCACATGTGGGTATGTGAAGTGTTAGGTCCATCACATGTGGGTATGTGAAGTGTTAGGGTCATCACATGTGGGTATGTGAAGTGTTAGGGTCATCACATGTGGGTATGTGAAGTGTTAGGGTAATCACATGTGGGTATGTGAAGTGTTAGGTCCATCACATGTGGGTATGTGAAGTGTTAGGTCCATCACATGTGGGTATGTGAAGTGTTAGAGCCATCACATGTGGGTATGTGATGTGTTAGGGTCATCACATGTGGGTATGTGAAGTGTAAGGGTCATCACATGTGGGTACGTGAAGTGTTAGGGTCATCACATGTGGGTACGTGAAGTGTTAGGGTCATCACATGTGGGTATGTGAAGTTTTAGGGTAATCACACGTGGGCATGTGAAGTGCTAGGTCCATCACACGTGGGTATCCGAAGTGTTAGAGTCATCACATGTGGGTATGTGAAGTGTTAGAGTCATCACATGTGGGTATGTGAAGTGCTAGGGTCATCACATGTGGGTATGTGAAGTGTTAGGGTCATCACACGTGGGTATCCAAAGTGTTAGAGTCATCACATTTGGGTATTTGAAGTTTCAGGATCATCACATGTGGGTATGTGAAGTGTTAGAGCCATCACATGTGGGTATGTGAAGTGTTAGGTCATCACATGTGGTTATGTGAAGTGTTAGGGTCATCACATGTGGGTACGTGAAGTGTTAGGGTCATCACATGTGGGTATGTGAAGTTTTAGGGTAATCACACGTGGGCATGTGAAGTGCTAGGTCCATCACACGTGGGTATCCGAAGTGTTAGAGTCATCACATGTGGGTATGTGAAGTGTTAGAGTCATCACATGTGGGTATGTGAAGTGCTAGGGTCATCACATGTGGGTATGTGAAGTGTTAGGGTCATCACACGTGGGTATCCAAAGTGTTAGAGTCATCACATTTGGGTATTTGAAGTTTCAGGATCATCACATGTGGGTATGTGAAGTGTTAGAGCCATCACATGTGGGTATGTGAAGTGTTAGGTCATCACATGTGGTTATGTGAAGTGTTAGGGTCATCACGTGTGGGTATGTGAAGTGTTAGGGTCATCACATTTGGGTATTTGAGGTTTCAGGACCATCACATGTAGGTATGTGAAGTGTTAGAGCCATCACATGTGGGTATGTGATGTGTTAGGGTCATCACATGTGGGTATGTGAAGTGTAAGGGTCATCACATGTGGGTATGTGAAGTGTAAGGGTCATCACATGTCGGTATGTGAAGTGTACGGACCATCACATGTGGATGTGTGAAGTGTAAGGACCATCACATCTGGATGTGTGAAGTGTAAGGACCATCACATGTGGGAATGTGAAGTGTTAGGACTATCACATAATAGTCTCTTGGCCTAAGCACCCTGAGGAGCTGGGTGCCAGTCTTCCTATCCCGTATCGGGCAAAGAGAGCTAACATCGAACGCTTGGCTGAACGCACTCATGCCATTGATAACATAACGTCTTAACCGTTACACGAAAGTGGCCGTTTGTCAACAGTGACTGAGTATCGAAAATAGCCGTGAAAAATTGTCAAAAAAGAGAATCGGCTTCATTGCACCGGGTTTTATCTTGTATGGCTCGGTATCTGTCCGCAGGGAGGCCTATCGAAAGCGTCGCACTAAGCGCGAACTCTGTAGCTTCAGACACGACCCACAGGAGTCTCCGAGAATTTTGCATTCGTGGTCCGAATCGAACCTACAAACTTCGGAGCGCGAGGCAGGCGATGCAACCACTTCGCCAAAGAGACTCCGTAATATCGGTGAATGATAACGACATAAATACAGTTAACACTGATGTAATACAGGTTATCAGATCTCCCGGACTACTAAGAATACTGTTGGCCAGTATTCCCATGGACAAGTCTGCTGATAGCACATCACTGAAACAAGTTAAAGAATTCAAATATCATGGAAGTATGATCACAGAAGATGGCAGAATAGACGGAGAAATTGAAATCAGATGTCAAAAGCAAGTACGCTTATATATTAGCTATCTCTCATACTGATAAACATCCAAATATACCATGTCTGCAAAACGGCAGATAATAAATAGCATATCCACACCAACACCAACCCTATGGTACCAATGACCAACTTGGACATTTTCAAAATCGCATTTACGCAAAATCAACACCCGTGAGATGAGATGCCTGCGGAGAGCTGCCAACTTAGATATCCGAGACCGAGTAAGAAATGATGTTATCAGACAGACAGTGGTATCAACATCTTGTGCCACATATATTAAAAGGCAAAATATATAATGGTTTGGCCATCTTGTTAGAATGCAATACTATCACCTACCAGCACTGACCCTACATCAAAGAAAATCTGGTACGAGAGCAAGAGGACGCAAGATAACAAAATTGGACAAAATTTGATTTTTCCAATTTTTATTTTCTCTTCATTGCTTTCATTTTTTTCATCTTTTTATTCTTCTCATTCTGTCGTCACGTCTTAATGTAGTCACAGGAGATCTCCGTGACTATATGTTGTGTTTTGTGTATGTGTTTGTTTGCTGCTGAAGGCTAATCGCCCCAACGTCCTGTATGTGTCGTAATTCTGTTATGTAAAGCTGCACTACTTTGTGTCATTTTATATTGTTAACAAAATTGAATGGACGACATATTATATCAAGATCATTATATACAACAAAAAGACAGAGACAAACAGCTTTCCCTAGTCATGTTATGAGGCTTTGGAGAACATAGTGACAACTGCAAGGATCAATGGACAAAGAGACAGAGACAGACCAAGAGAAATTAGGCTCGATGCAGTTAGATAGTGGTATGGAGGAATAACATTAACAGAGTTGACCCACACATATGAAGAGCGAGATGTGTGGAGAGACACGAATGCCTGCCTTTGCTGATAGGGTAGATGAGGATGATGATGATGCTAGTTTATTAATAATCGTGTTAGTCGTTCTCTACATGCCTGGTCCATATAACCCTAGCATTTTTTTTTTTTAAAGCATATCCTTTACAGGACTTAGCTGTCAACACCAGCATCTTTCAGCTGTATGTTGATCTCTTGGCAAGATTACGCTCAGTAGTTTGCCATTGCTTTCTGAGCGGCCGGCTCACATACCCCGTAAGTTACCGATGCGATTCGAACCACTGCTGATTTGAACCGTCATCACGTTACCGACGAGAGTATACGAGATTACGGAGAAAAGTCATAACCTCTAAGCCACGAAGCCGGGTAAATATTACAAGCTCGTTTAGCTTAGTTTAGTCGACGGATCAACATCACGGCACACGGGTGTAACCCGTAAGTGCTCCGTTCTAGTCCTAACTCAAGCCTGAGTCCGAATAAACTCAGCTCAGTGCGCGAACTCCGTTGCACCGGCGAGGATCTTGAAAGTACTTTGTGTAGATTTTTAACTCAAAATTTTGCCCGGGCAGCGCCGTTAGGCTACTCTTTTTCGATTTCCAATTACCAAAAGATTTGTTACGTGCGCAACAATACACACGGGCGTCGGATCTCACTACCCAGAGACAAGGGGAAATTTTGTTACTGGAAGTCCACGTGAAAAGATCCCGACCTTACCGGCGCTTGAACCCAGACCCCCAGCACTCGAGGCGGACACCATACCTTGAGCTCGAGACCATTCAGCCCCCCCCCCCCCCCGCCTCTGGTATTACTGATTTAACACTAGAGGTAAATATTCCAAGCTGAAATAAATTTTAATGTCCTTTGACTCCGACGAATTTTCCAGTGCGTTTTGTATTGTTGTTTCCCCCTTTCCATCTTTTCTATATTATTATCTAAAAAAGTGTATAATTCCATGTCTACATATTTGCTTCATGTATATGTTCTCTTTGTTTGAACTTTTGTTGATGCATTTTTAGAATTCGCATTGAACATTTCTTGTTATTTGTTTTAAAGTTTCCATTGTTATTGTTTTTGCTTGCTTGAATCTCAACGACATTGCAACTCTTTTAATTATCAGACCATCACATTAATTTCCTTATAATTAATCCGTTTTTGTTTATACATTTTTTTATTATGTATATACTTATAGTTATAACTTGTGTTCCCATTTACATGCTCTCGTTTTTTTTAACGTTCTTTGTTTTGCCCCAGAAGAAAACCATTTTGGTTGAAACGTCCGTGCTTATGTCTGTTTATTTCCCAGAAGCATTAGCCTACCCGTGATCGCGTACTTCCGGCCCCACCTGCCTGTCAGCATCTGCAGAAATGCAACTCTGCAAGAATTCAAACCATTCCGTTGGATGTTCCACAAAGTCATCACTAGGTGTATGGCCATTTCCGGTGTTTGCGATGTTTACATTTCTGTATACCGATTCCAGAGAAAGTCCTGCTAATATTACCTTTAAGACTAGACCGCGAAACTAAGACACGCCCAGCAAACAGTATCAAATGTCTGTTGCTTTCACGCCGAGCCTAGATATGGATAATGATTTCAGTAGCTTGAGTGTAACACGTTTCAGAAATCTCATCATCATCATGTGCATTGCCGGTAAGAGTAGGCAACCACGGTTTCCATCTTACAGGTCGGCTACAGTTTCGTAGCGTTTACTTCTTCATTCCACTTTAGAGGGAGGCGCGCCTGACTTGGTTAAGCACCCCAGGGGTCAATGTGTCCCACTTCGGAATGCCTTTGTTTCAGGTTTCCTTCCTCCAAGGCAGATCCCATCCCAAGTATCCCGTGGGTACGATTTCTTTTATAACAATTTTACCAGGCAACAGTCTTATGGCCTACCCTCTTGCGATTTCCACGCACCGTTTGATGTTTAACGTAACCAACTCGCACACTGTTTTTTTTTTCGCCCTTATTTGAGAAGGTTAGTACACGATTTCACTATCCAAGAGATCAAGCGGACGTGTAATACCAATAGATACAAATGGTTCTTGGATACGAACCATGTGTCTTATGAGCCTGCGGTGGACTTAGTAATCTCTCAGCTACGGCTTCCTTTATCTTCATCTTTCCCCTTTGCACTTTGTCGTCCTCTTGCTCCTTTGCATTTTGTCTCCTTCTTGCTCTTTTGCACTTCGTCTTCGCCTGGTTACTATGCACTTTGGTTTCCTCTTGCTCCATTGCACTTTGTCTTCCTCTTGCTTCATTGCACTTTGTCTTCCTCTTGCTCTATTGCACTTTGTCTTCCTCTTGCTCCATTGCACTTTGTCTTCCTCTTGCTTCATTGAACTTTGTCTTCCTCTTGCTCCATTGCACTTTGTCTTCCTCTTGCTCCGTTGCCCTTTGTCTTCCTCTTGCTTCATTGAACTTTGTCTTCCTCTTGCTTCATTGAACTTTGTCTTCCTCTTGCCCCATTGCACTTTGTCTTCCTCTTGCTTCATTGAACTTTGTCTTCCTCTTGCTTCATTGAACTTTGTCTTCCTCTTGCTCCATTGCACTTTGTCTTCCTCTTGCTTCATTGAACTTTGTCTTCCTCTTGCTCCATTGCACTTTGTCTTCCTCTTCCTCCATTGCACTTTGTCTTCCTCTTGCTTCATTGAACTTTGTCTTCCTCTGGCTCCATTGCACTTTGTCTTCCTCTTGCTTCATTGCACTTTGTCTTCCTCTTGCTCCATTGCACTTTGTCTTCCTCTTGCTCCATTGCACTTTGTCTTCCTCTTGCTTCATTGAACTTTGTCTTCCTCTTGCTCCATTGCACTTTGTCTTCCTCTTGCTCCGTTGCCCTTTGTCTTCCTCTTGCTTCATTGAACTTTGTCTTCCTCTTGCTTCATTGAACTTTGTCTTCCTCTTGCCCCATTGCACTTTGTCTTCCTCTTGCTTCATTGAACTTTGTCTTCCTCTTGCCCCATTGCACTTTGTCTTCCTCTTGCTTCATTGAACTTTGTCTTCCTCTTGCTTCATTGAACTTTGTCTTCCTCTTGCTCCATTGCACTTTGTCTTCCTCTTGCTTCATTGAACTTTGTCTTCCTCTTGCTCCATTGCACTTTGTCTTCCTCTTCCTCCATTGCACTTTGTCTTCCTCTTGCTTCATTGAACTTTGTCTTCCTCTGGCTCCATTGCACTTTGTCTTCCTCTTGCTTCATTGCACTTTGTCTTCCTCTTGCTTCATTGCACTTTGTCTTCCTCTTGCTTATTCGCACTTTGTCTTCCTCTTGATCCTTTGCCAGTTGTCACTAAGTATTCAAGTTAATGTCTGCTAAGAACTTTCCAATAGAATTCTTAAGATTGCAAAAGTAAAGTAGAAGACTTCCTATCATGTCAATGTGTATATGGTGCTATCTGTATATTTGAAGACCATTGGTCTATCGATACGGTCAATATCAGGTCGATCGATTTTACTTCCCCAAAAATTTATGTAATTATTTTACACTAGGTCGATCTAGGAGCCCGTGTCGACGAAGAAAATGAAGAAACCCATGGCAGTTGGAAATCCCAAAGAGTAGGCCATAAAGTGACTGTCCTGGCAAACTTAGTAGGATAGAAAGGCTACCCACGGGTAGACAGAGTCATTTACCCTGGAATCTGTCTAGAGCAAGCAAACTTGACTCAAATGGATGCCGATGTCGGACACACCGACCTCTGAGGTGCATAGTCTGGTGTGACACGCTTCACCAGGAAAACAATATAAAATAACACGAAGCAACAGCCGGGTTTCTGAGATAATGAAAACAATATAAAATAACACGAAGCAACAGCCGGGTTTCTGAGATAATGAAAACATTATGAACTAAAGTGAAGCCTGGGATTCTCAGATAAGGAAAACAATATTAAATAATAGAAGCAACAGCCTGGGATTCTGAAATAAGCAAACCAATATGAAATAACACGAAGCAACAGCCTGGGATTCTGAGATAAGGGAAACAATATGAACTAACATGAAGTAACTGCCTGGAATTCTGAGATAAGGGAAACAATATGAACTAACATGAAGTAACTGGCTGGAATTTTGAGATAAAGGAAACAATATTAACTAACATGAAGTAACTGCCTGGAATTCTGAGATAAGGGAAACAATATGAACTAACATGAAGTAACTGCCTGGAATTCTGAGATAAAGGAAACAATATGAACTAACATGAAGTAACTGCCTGGAATTCTGAGATAAGGGAAACAATATGAACTAACATAAAGTAACTGCCTGGAATTCTGAGATAAAGGAAACAATATGAACTAACATGAAGTAACTGCCTGGAATTCTGAGATAAGGGAAACAATATGAACTAACATGAAGTAACTGTCCGGGATTCTGAGATAAGGGAAACAATATGAACTAACATGAAGTAACTGCCTGGAATTCTGAGATAAGGGAAACAATATGAACTAACATGAAGTAACTGTCCGGGATTCTGAGATAAGGGAAACAATATGAACTAACATGAAGTAACTGCCTGGAATTCTGAGATAAGGGAAACAATATGAACTAACATGAAGTAACTGTCCGGGATTCTGAGATAAGGGAAACAATAAGAACTAACATGAAGTAACTGTCTGGAATTCTGAGATAAGGGAAACAATATGAACTAACATGGAGTAACTGTCCGGGATTCTGAGATAAGGGAAACAATATGAACTAACATGAAGTAACTGTCCGGGATTCTGAGATAAAGGAAACAATATGAACTAACATGAAGTAACTGCCTGGAATTCTGAGATAAGGGAAACAATATGAACTAACATGAAGTAACTGCCTGGAATTCTGAGATAAAGGAAACAATATGAACTAACATAAAGTAACTGTCTGGAATTCTGAGATAAGGGAAACAATATGAACTAACATGGAGTAACTGTCCGGGATTCTGAGATAAGGGAAACAATATGAACTAACATGAAGTAACTGTCTGGAATTCTGAGATAAGGGAAACAATATGAACTAACATGAAGTAACTGTCCGGGATTCTGAGATAAAGGAAACAATATGAACTAACATGAAGTAACTGCCTGGAATTCTGAGATAAGGGAAACAATATGAACTAACATGAAGTAACTGCCTGGAATTCTGAGATAAGGGAAACAATATGAACTAAGATGACGTAACTGCCTGGAATTCTGAGATAAGGGAAACAATATGAACTAACATGAAGTAACTGTCCGGGATTCTGAGATAAGGGAAACAATATGAACTAACATGAAGTAACTGCCTGGAATTCTGAGATAAAGGAAACAATATGAACTAACATGAAGTAACTGCCTGGAATTCTGAGATAAGGGAAACAATATGAACTAACATAGAGTAACTGTCCGGGATTCTGAGATAAGGGAAACAATATGAACTAACATGGAGTAACTGTCCGGGATTCTGAGATAAGGGAAACAATATGAACTAACATAGAGTAACTGTCCGGGATTCTGAGATAAGGGAAACAATATGAACTAACATGGAGTAACTGTCCGGGATTCTGAGATAAGGGAAACAATATGAACTAACATAGAGTAACTGTCCGGGATTCTGAGATAAGGGAAACAATATGAACTAACATGGAGTAACTGTCCGGGATTCTGAGATAAGTAGCGATACCCCCCCCCCCCACCCCACCCTCCCCCCTTTTCTTCTCATTCTGTTATTCTGCCTTAATGTAGTCACTGTAATGTCTTTCTCGTGCTTATATCTTATGTTTTATGTAATTGTTTGCTAATGAAGGCTAGTCGCTGCAATGTCCTATGCTTTCCGAAATTGTATTTTGTAAAGCTGCCCTTTGTTTTTGCATATCCTATTTACATGACATTGCAGTCAACGCCAGCATTTTTCAGCTGATGTTGATGTCTCGGCAAGTTTTACGTTCAGTAGTTTGCCATTGCCGGCTTCGTGGCTTAGATGTTAGCGACATTTCTCCGCAATCTCGTATACTCTCGTAGGCAACGTGACGACGGTGAGAATCAGCAGTGGTTCGAATCGCGTCGGTAACTTACGGGGTATGTGAGTCGGCCGCTCAGAAAGCAATGGCAAACTACTGAGCGTAATCTTGCCAAGAATTTCAACAATCAGCTGAAAGATTCTGATGTTGACAGCGATGTCCTGTAAAGGATATGCAAAACATTTAGTTTGCCATTGCGTTCTGAAAGACCGGCTCATAAAACTTTCCGTAAGAAACCAACGCGACGCGATCTCTCGCAGCTGTGTTTCGTACGTGGATATACGGGATTACGAACAACGTCCTTAAACTCTAGGCCAGGGAGACCGGCAAAGCTGCCTTACTTCGAGTTATTTTATATTGTTGACATTTTCACACCTTTACCGCAGTTTTTTGTTCTTACTTTTATTCACTCGGGAAAGGAACGAAGAAGAAGAATCAACACAGCGAAGACTACCACCCTTAGAAGTCGTAGTGGCTGAATGATTAAGACGGCGGGCTCTTAAACTTCCGGTGCGCTGATGCGAGTTAATGGGTTCTCTCCCTACATCGGTCAATAAGACTTACATTTTGATTTCCAATTCTTCACTTGGGGAAGTAAATTACAAGTATCTCAGAAGTCGGGGTGGGTTTGCCTGATAGTGAGGGACTCTGGTAATAGGAAAAGCGAACCCACATGCAAAAATCAGTCCAATGCTCTAGCGGTAGTTGCAGGTGTATTGACTACACTTGAGTTCACAGCGCGTGAACGCACACAAATACACACAGTAACTTAAATCATTATTTTGGTCACTTGAAACGTCACGAAGGTTTGGAGAGAACAATAATGGAGGGGTATATGCCTGGGAAGAGAAGAAGAGGAAAGCCAAATAGAAGATGGGTGCAGGATGTGGCGGATGATCTCCAGATGGGTGTATCGGACGAGGGACATCTTGCTTATGATCGAGAGGTTTTCCGCAAGGTTGTTATGAGAGCGAGGTCCTGCAAAGGACATGCTACTGAATGAATGAATGAACTTAAAGCAATAATTCAAAACAATATTTTCCCGTAGTGAATTTGAATAACGAAGACACAAACAATAAATTGCATGATTTATGGAATTGGCATATTTCGCCGCATCTCGTCAGGTACATACTGCTGAAATCACACACCAGAAACTAAAGTGATTAGATAAATCCTTCAAGCTGAGATATATACCACATATATTCACACAGTGATTTGAATTGCCTATCACGGTAATAAGCAGGAAAACAAAAACATGTTTCATGTCTTTATATCGTTTGTAGGACCTGGCGATCAACCTCCACATCAGGTTGATTTACTAGACAAGAAGTTTACCAAACCTTTATGAGAAGATATAAACTAGAGAACTTGGTGACATCTGGCAAGATTAAGGGGGCAAGGACATGGGGAATGCAAAGAAGTAAACATGTGTGTGCTTGGCCAAATGGCACAACCGAGACAAAAACACAGAGCTGACCCACAACTCTGGTGATGGCGTAAGATAGCGAAACGCATGGTACATCATCATGATGAATTTGCCAAATGAAAAACGTAAGATTGATTGATTGATTGATTGATTGATTTAGGAACCTACACAACAGCATTCGGGGCATTCCCATAAGCAAAAACGTAAGAATATCAGAGAAATGAGACGCAGACAGTCAAGATTTTTAGTGCACGTTATGAGAAGAAACTGGATAACTTGGCGACAACTGGCAAGACTGAGGGGGAAAAGAACAAGGGGAAGGCAGAGAAATAAATGTCTAGATGGCTTGGCCACATGGCATGGTCGAGACAAGAACACAAAGCTGATCCACGACTCTGTGGATCCTGTGAGATGGCGAAATATGACCGCCCACGCTTATCGCCTTGGCACAGGATGATGAGCTTGGCATTGCTTTATGAAAACAAGGAGAAAGGGGGACGTAACATGAGCAAGTTTATCAGCTCAAGGTAGGTAATCCGAACACGTTGATGTGTACCCAGCGGGCGGAATAACACAATGTTACCGTTTACCTGCCCTAGACTTCGTCATCATCATGTGCCATGACGATAAGCGTGGGCGCACATGTTTCGCCATCTCACCCCATCTACCTAGACTTCGTCATCATCATGTGCCATGACGATAAGCGTGGGCGCACATGTTTCTCCATCTCACCCTACCTGCCTAGACTTCGTTTCATTGTAAATGATCTCCTTTATTGCCCACCTA
Organism: Cepaea hortensis; assembly: GCA_963921405.1. Taxonomy (NCBI): domain Eukaryota; kingdom Metazoa; phylum Mollusca; class Gastropoda; order Stylommatophora; family Helicidae; genus Cepaea; species Cepaea hortensis. The sequence goes on along the minus strand of OY992884.1, from coordinate 40,837,844 downwards.
CAACATGATGAGGATCCCCAGTTTCGTCGTATGAATCACACTGGGAGATTTTTGGTGCACGAATTCGGAAGCACCGGCCACGACCACAGTGCGTTTGTGTACATGATCCTAGTGTGTGCATGATCCCATTGTGTGTACGTGATCCCAGTGTGTGTACGTGATCCCAGTTTATATACCAGAATTCCAGTGTATAAACATGGCCGCATTGTGTGTGCATGATACAAGAGTGTATATAGATCCCAGTATGTATATACCAGATCCCAGTGTGCATATCAGATCCCAGTGTGTATACCAGATCCCAGTGTGTATACCAGACCACAGTATGCATATACCAGATGCCAATGTGTATATCAGATCTCAGTGTGTATACCTGATCCCAGTATGCATATACCAGATCCCAGTATGCATATACCAGATCCCAGTATGTATATACCAGATCCAAGTATGTATATACCAGATCCCAGTATGTATATACCAGATCCCAGTATGTATATTCCAGATCCCAGTATGTATATACCAGATCCCAGTGTGTATATTAGATCCCAGTGCGTATACCAGATCCCAGTGTGCATATCAGATCCCAGTGTGTGTACCAGATCCTAGTGTGTATATCAGATCCCAGTGTGTATCTACCAGAATTAACAGTGCTTTAGATATCCTTGTTGCTCATGATGGTGATTGTGGTGATGATGTTGATAATGATGATGACAATGTTGATGATAGTTATAAAAAGTCACGAAATGAGGCCATTGTAAACTTATCTGCTTCATACAAGGTTCGCTTCAACCCAAGCGGAGGGCGAAAATGACCTTCCTAATGAATAAGTCTGACGTGCAATTCTGGGCGTTGTCGTGAAATACTATTTCGTTATAAGAATAGATTTGCTTTGAAATTACTGCAGGTGCACTAACGAGGCTGGTAGCAAGCTGCGCTGGTAATGTCACGAGGACTCGGTTTCCAAGGGCTCGTTGCTTGCCAAATTGAGGGAAAGATTATTCACCTTTTCCTCCTTGCTCTCAAGCCTGCAGGAAATGATCGAGATACCATTTGACAGGGCCATAGTTGGAAATTGCTTCGAGAAACGTGTTTATTTTTTGACGGAAGGTTCTGGACTAAGAGGGAAATGCAGTGCCCGAGGTTTGTGGCGAAGGTTGGTGGACAGTGTTTGATGCAGGAGAACCTGGCATATGATACCACAACATCTAGTCTGAGAATGGAGGTGGAGGCAGACACAACGGCATTCCCGCTGGCTGGAGGACAAACAGAATACGCACTTTATGATTGTAACGGACTCGGCAAAGTATGATTCATGCCTCGGGCAGAGTGGCAGACCTCATTAGAGAGCATCTGGTGGAGGTTGTCCCCAGGACATGCTGGTGGAGTGGGAAACTGGCAGGCGGACAGATTGGCTGGGACTGCGCCGCTCGGTGGGGTATTGGTGAATTAATTACCCCTTAGCCACAAACACTGGCACAGATATAGTAGACCCAACCAAATACAAAATAACCACAATCAATCACAGATGGCATTCCTCAGCTTTCCTCATCATCATCATATGCCATGCCGGTAAGCGTGGGCAGTCATGTTTCACCATCTCACTCCATCACCAGTGTCCTAGATCAGCCCAGTGTTCTTGTCTGGACCATACCACATGGCCAAGTCACCCAGGTAATTACTTCTCAGTCTTTCCCTCATTCTCTTCCCCTCGATCTTGCCAGTTGTCACCAAGTTTTCCAATTTATTTCTTCTCATATCGTGACCAAAACCTGCCAGGACAGAAATGTTGCATGCCCTTTGCAGGACGTTGCAACCAACCCCAGGTTGAATTTCTGGACAATGTTACGTTAAGTAATTTATCATTGCTTTCTGAACGAGAAATTAACGTTTAAATTCAACTTAATGTCGGCGAGGGTCTTGAATCGTATATCTCGCCATCAACACAAAGGAAGTTTAACAGCAAGTGGTCTCCATTTGGCCACTTGACGTTTCCTGAAAAGACAATTCCTAGGCCATTATCTGGCACTAATTGTTAAGGATCGATCCCCGTGGCGTATTGGTTGGGAACATCATAACCTTGTCTTTACTGTGGATTGAACCCTGAGCCACTGTCTTGGCAAGCAAGCGCGCTAACCACTTTGTCATTTTCGGAGACTCCTGTGGGTCGTCGCTAGAGCTACGGAGTTCGTGCTTTGTGCGACGCTTTCCGCGTTGCGGAAAGAGACCGAGCCATATGGGATAAAAATCCCGGTGCAATGAAGTCGACCCTGTCGACTTTTAAGCGACTTTTAAGCGACCACTATGTCACATCGGCTCTGGAGACAGAGTTGGTGGAACCAAATCAAAAATAACCACAGGCGACAGAGTAGTCTCACAGTTAACACCGGGGGGGGGGGGGAGAAGGGGTGATCTCTGTAACGAAGTGGTTAAGCCTCGCATTCCGAAGGTTGTGGGTTCGAGTCCTAGCTCCTTCATTGGGTTCACGAGTGCAGTTTTCTCGGAGACTTATCGGGGTCGTCGCTGCAGCTAGGGAGTTCGTGCTTTCTGCACTTTCGAAATCCCGCTCTGAGGAAAGAGACTGAGCCAAATTGAATAACACCCGGTGAAGAGAAGTCGAGCTTCTACCTTCTTTATAGATGAAACTTCCGTTCACCAGCTCATGGAGGTGGTAGACCCGCATGTTTGTATAGGCCAAATAATACTCAATGGGAAATGGCCCGGTATCATCTCATCTCCTCTCATCTCATCTCATCTCATCTCATCTCCTCTCATTTTGTTCCTCTTTACCTTGCGGTGTCGGGGTGAAGCAAAAACAGCGGGAGAGTGCCCGTTTATGGACTTCATGTATCGATATTCGCATGGACTCTGTAATTCCCTCCGTCCATTGTTTACTTGGTCGGCCTCTTCCTCTGCTTCCATTTGGTCTGTACATCATTGCTTGTTGTGGTATACTGTTAGTTGGTAATCTAGTTATATGGCCAAACATTTTAACCTGCTGTTTTCTGATACAATCTAGCACTGCTATAACCCCTACTTTATTTCTCATTTCTTAATTTCTGATTTGATCTTTTCTTGATACATAGTGTATTCTTCTTAGGAATCTCATTTCTGTTTCTGTAATTTACCTTGTCTCTTTTTCTGCCGTTGTCCAGGTTTGACAATAGGAGTACAAGACTTGGTAGGAGGATGTGCCCGGAATCACGCCTTTATTTCACAAAACATTTCTTGGTACCAAGCTTAGACTGGATCAACCAGGGAACCTTGGCCAATTTAACAAAAATCGAAATGGCCATGATGTGTATCGAACCCAAGAACAGTTATACAGGAGGCGAGCGTCGTGTCGCGACGTTACCTCGGTTCCCTAACCACCCAAAGATAATCCAAACGCAGGTGTGCCTAAACTATCCACCCACGTTAAGCAAAACCTACTTTAACCACCCACGACAAACTAAACCTGCACAGTTCAGCATAAATTATAGGGTTACTAGGTAAACTTTCCACTGTCTACATCAGCAATTTCTGTTTGCCAGTTAAAACCGCCAAGCCTTCTTGTTTTGTTTTTAAATTCTTCATTTGGCTTAATATAGAAGAGTATATATTTCGTTTTGGCGAAGATCTGTTACTATATCTTATTTTCTCTAAATCATGTGTTATGCCGTTAGACGTGTGCGGTTATGTTTCTCAATCTCAAACGAGCACCCGAGACGTGCATGCTCTGTGTTCTTGTCTCGACCAAGCCACGTGGCCATACCATTTAGATATGTATCTCTCTACATTAATTACCCTTGTTCTTTCCCCCTCATTCTTGCCAGTTGTCACCAAATTCTCGTTTATTTCTTCTCATTACGCGCTCAAAAATCTGGACCTTTTGGAGATAATGGCTACGGTCACCGACAAGTTTGGTCACTGCTAAGAAGGAAAGCAATGGAAAACTACTTTCTTAACAGATGCCTATAAAAATCTTGCTTCGTCAATTCGTAGAGAATCTGTATTACTGCTATAATTCAATTGGAAAACATGTTATTAATATATTAATGTTATTATTATTATGTTATTAATAACTGTCCGCTTCATCAAAATACAAAAGGCAGGGAAACTGGTGTAGAATTGGCCGTCTTTCTTGTGGGCCGTGCTGAGAGCGACTTGATTCGAGTCAAGAGTCGATCACAGCAATAGAAATATTCACATACGTAGCAAGCCGCCGCTGATCATGTTGCATGGAGGAAAAAAATTCAGAAATGGAATAAAGACAGAGGAGAAAATGATTATATATAGGTCACACACCGAGCGTGTGAGACGTCAGATAGTGCGTGACAGTGGAAATGACCATATGATCGCATGCTCCCATTGTGGACGAACATTTACAGCGCAAATCGGTTTGATCTGACACATTAGTTACCCTGATGGGTTGTAGTTATAATGTCATTTTTTAAGCACAATGTTAAAACACTATGTAAACTTTCAGTAGTTTGTCATTCACAGGGGGTAGAGAACGCACTAGCAATCCCTCATACCAAGTTCGAAATCATATTCAATCGATTTGGAAGCAGACTGCCTTGCATTGCGTTTTAACAATGGTATAAGCGTCGGTCATTCAGAAAGCAATGGCAAACTACTGAATGTGAACATGCCTAGCAAATGACAAGCAGCCAAAAATACTGGGATTGATGCTGACGTCCTGTAATAGATCTCCAACCAACGTTTGTTTTAGTTTTCGATTGCTTTTTGAGCTAGAAGCAAACATGCAAGTCCAACTGACCAGTGAACGAGCTCTCTACGCGGCCATCAGAAGAGAAAGTTTAAGTTTACAAAGTCCTGTAATGTACATTCACAAAAGTTAGTTATATATCCTTTTCAGGACCTCGCGGTCAAATCCAACATATTTTGGCTGTTCGTTATTTACTGGAAAGTTTACGTTCAGTAGATTGTTATTGATTTAAGAACGACCGGCACTCATATCATTTTATGAAAAAGCAACTAACGGAGGTCTGCTGCTAGTTTTCCCGCAGCTGTGTTTCGAACGCGGTATGCGGGATTACCAATTGCGGGTTTGCGGTATGCTGGATTACGAACGCGTACTCTATCCCTTGGAATGGCAAATTATGGAAAGTTAAATTTCTAGTAAATGACAAACAGCCATAACGAACCGGACGTGATTACAACGTCCTGTTATGGACATGCAATTTTTAGAGGCAATTTTATAATTGTCGTTAAAGTAAATGACCTTTTCTACACGCCCTGGGAAATACTGGGGATAAGATGATAACCCTTATTTTTATAGACTAATGTTTCAAGCGCATTATGTGGGACTGAGAATTGCATTCGTACCCCTTCGTCACAGCCCCAGCAAAGGACATCAAACCAACTATGTATACCCAATTTTGTCTCAAGTAGTGGAAAGAGCCCTTTGCTTTGTACACCCGACAAAACAATCCTGAACTAGACGGGGCCTAGTACGTTTTATGACAAACCCTTGTCTTTAACCCACCCCGACCTACCTATTTCCTTATTCATTCCTCCCACAACGTCAACAATATTATCTTCTTTGTTACACAACTGTGGGAAAATCCTTGCGCAGCAAAATCACTCTCTTGAAAGTCACACGCCATCAGCGAAATATCTCACAGCTCAGCACTTTCTGACCTGCGCAGGGAACCGCGGCGCGGCAGGCAAGCAAGACCAACAGTGAGGCAGACAACTTGACGGCCGAAAGAGAATGCCTAGCACTTGTGTGCGCTATGCGGACGCAGCCACAGGAAGTCTATCTATCCTCTGAGCGCTGTCTACCAGCCTGATGTAATCACGTGCGTTGCTGATGACTTTCAAATCTTACGTTCAGAAAGTAGATCTTGTATCCAGAAAGCAGAGAGTTTACAGTAAGGCGGGATGGTAACGTGTGGCTGCTTAGCACTGTGGTAAATTAGCGCCAAACCGCTTTCCTTGTGTACATTTAGTTACAGCAGGATTATGATGACAGTGCAAAAGAAATAGGTGAAGACCTGAAAACTCATAGAGAATAGAAGTAGACATAGAAATGAACACTGTGTGAACAACGTGGGCAGAGCTGTATGGGTTAGCTAGAGATGGGGTTACTTGGAGTGTCTTGGTTGTGGGCCTATGCACAAATGAAAGAAAGCGGGCAAAAGAAGAAGGATACAGATGTGGTTTAGATGCAACAAACTCACATTTTGATAGGCATCTACAGGGTTTACTTTATCCGTGAAATGACAGGGTTTAAATTACAACAGGACCGACTTCGTTGCACCCGGTTTTATCCCAGATGGCGCATTCTCTTTCCGCGGGCAACCTGCCGAAAACGTCTCGAGGAGCATTAACTCCGTATCTCGAGCGACGAACCCTAGGGAGTCTCTAAGAAAATTTCACTCGTGAACCGATAGGTGTAGCCCGGAATGGAACCCACGGCCTTCTAACCACGAGGCATGCAGCGTAACCTGTTCGCAACAGAGACTCCAGGCTGTATCAGTGAAAGCTGATCTAGGGTTTGACAGAGTAACGACCACCATGTATGTATACACTTCCGGTGCCCTGACGGCGATGTAGCGGGTTCAACCCCTACACCGATCTGTTAAACTTCAATGTTAACTTATCGTTCAGAAAGCAATTACAAACTAAGTTAAAAAAATAGTTACTTATCCTTTACAGGACGACGCAGTCAACCCCAGAAACATTTGGCTGTTTGTGATCTCTTGGCAAGTTTACGTTCAGTTGTTTGCCATTGCTTTCTGAACGACCGACAACCATACCAATTTTTAAAAAAAAATGCAACGTAAGGCGGTTTGTTGCCAAATCGTCAGCAGCTGTGTTTCGAACGCGGTATGCGGGACCACGAACTGCATCCATAACACCCTTCGCCACGGAGCCTGCATAATGGCAAACTACTGAACATACCATTGCGAAGTAAGTCAACCTGCAGTTGGGATTAATGGCACCGTCTTGCTAACGACATGCGAGATTGAAAAGGGATATCAAATAAAATCATATCTTCACACTTCCACATGGATCAGGCCCCGCGGTGACGCAGTGGCTAGTACACCAGCCTGCCAACATAGTGGTCTTGTGTTCGAATCCGTATAGAGGCAGACCTTTACAAATCGACCTGGACTTCAAAACCGACACGGCCTAAAATGGTAATTGGAATGTCCCTGAGAGCACATTATCCGTCGGTTGCCGATTGGTATTTAGACATGTAGGGAAGCACCGTATGACTAATATCAATCAAAGTGTGTAAGGCTGGTCCTGATTTAAAAAAAAACAAAAAAACTGTTATATCTTTTACACATTACGCTTCAAGGTCCTGTTTAAAAAAAAAAAATTATTTTGTTTATATCATTTACACATCGGGCTCATTAGGGATACACAAAATGGAGAGCGGAAAAGAAAAAGCAGCAAAGACATTTATGATCTGTTAAAGTCCCCGCTAATCACTGGTATCATGAAGGCTAATAGGCTGCAATGGCTGGGGGCATATAGAAAGAATGGAAGATAATAGGGAAATAAAACTCGCTTACACTCAGGAAATAAATGACCGTAGACCCCGAGGTAGGCCAAGAAGACGGCGGAGAGATAATATATATACAGACCTACAGGCACTTGGAATCAACGACTGGCAAGAGAAGGTCAACCAGAGAGACGAATGGAGACGGATTGTATCTGCAGCAAAGAACCTCAATGGCTCGGAATGCTGAAGAAGCAGATCATTTACACATTGCGCTTCACGGCGGGTAAAGGGGACTTTACTTTACTTTACTTTACTTTACTTTACTTTACTTTACTTTACTTTACTTTACTTTACTTTACTTTACTTTACTCTACTTTACTAGATAAATTTTACTGGACAGACAGGCAGACAGACAGACAGATATTTATTTTTGTTTTTTGTTTCATATCCTTTATAGGACATCGCAGTCAACACCAGCATTTCTGCCGTTGTGATCTATTGGCAAGTTTACGTGCAGTAGTTTGCCATTGCTTTCTAAACGACCGGCACCGATACCAACGCAAAACCAGAGCAACGCGGTCTGCTGCCAAATCGCTGGCAGCTGTGTTTCGAACGCGGGTATATGGGATTACGAACCGCGTCCCTTATCTCTTCGCCATGGAGTCCGGCAGATAGATAGATAGTTAAATTACAATAATCTGCGCCCAAAGGCTTGCGAGCGCGGTTCGTCAGCCGGGTTCCAGCGTTCGAAACGCAGCCGCGACCGATTTGTGCAGCAGACCGTGTCGCGTAGTGTTATAACGTGTTGGTATGGGAGCTGGTCGTTCAGAAAGCAATGGCAAACTGCTGAACATAAAATTTGCCTAGTACATCAACAGCAACTGAAAAATGCTGGTGTTGACTGCAAGGTCCTGCAATGGATATGCAACCAAAAAAAAAAAAAATCTGCGTATCCACTGAATCATAAAAAAAAAAACAGTGTTTATTCTCTATGTGGATTTAGACCAGGTTAATAAGTATAAGAAATTCCAGGAATTCTTTGCTGTTCGGGAAAAGGGAGGGGTTTAAATAAACCACATATGTCTGGAAGTTTCCATCCAGGCTATCGCCTCTTTTCTAATCAGCCGTAAACCTGTTTAATATTATTTTTTTTAAATTTTTATCTAAGGATCGCTCACTTTGAACTCAAGAGTAATTCATACACACGCTACTACTTCTAGTGCACTGGGCTGATTTGTGCGTGTAGATTAGCTTTCTCTGTTACCAGTGCCCCTCCTCATCAGGCGAATCCACTCTGACTTCCGAGGTACTTGTAATGTACGTCCCCAAGCCAAGGACGAGAAGTGTGGTAGCTACCAGTAAGGAATTTATAGAACAGAAGAAGCTAAATTAACAAGTTGAATGCAGCAGGATAACGTAAGAAATGTATAGAACAGAAATGAAAGTAACGATTTGGATGCAGTAGGGTAAAGTAAGTAATGCATAGAACAAAAGCAGATGAAGTACTAATTTGTCTAGAGTAGGGTAAAGTTTTACCAAAAATGTATGCGCAGAAGGAGACAAAGGACCAATTTGGATACAGTGGGATAAATTACATGGAAGCTGCGGAGATGTGGTTTTATACCGGGTGTTTGTAAAGACTCACTACACTTTGTATGTAGAACAAATTTGAAAAATGAAGTACGTGATGTCATCAAAGCATGTGCTCTACGCAATATTCAGCAGATGGCAGTCGTCTGATGGAGGAATGTTTTGCACACTAAACAGAATGGTGTTATGAACGGAAGAAATAACAACAGACACGTCTGTCGTGGTTTTATATATAGTGTCGTCCCTGGGGTGAGAGGAATCAACACCCACATTCATTTTAACCCCATATCATTATTCTGGAGAATCCACTAGCTTCCGTCCACAACACCCCGTCAGTCACTGGACACCTCTTTCTCTCTCTCACTACTCACCACTGGATCATGTCCCCTCTCATTCTTCCCCAAAACAACATACTACACAACTCTAGCTTCTAAAAATTAATAACAATTTAATTTAATGAAGAAAAGTGTATGTATGTGCGAAGTGTATGTGTAGAATGTATGTCGTATACTCTAGTGTGTCTGCAGAATCAGACCGGTCAGCTCAGGAGCAAAGTCTGATCATCCCGGTAAGGACCACACAACATCATCATAGTTCAGCACAAAATGACCTCACCAAAAACGATGTGTCCCTCCTGCTAGATGTTGACTTCCTCCCGTAGCTCTTTGATAACCCAAATACCTGGTCACCAATCACGGATATAGTCCAATACTGATCCTGAATCGATCACACACCATGTTACTAAATGTCCCTACTGTTGTGAGATTTAACAATCCCTGTATCGTGAAAAACACGGATCACTGTCACTTGAAACAAAATAGTTCATTCCTAAATGTTCTAGAGGTTCACGATTACACAGTTAATAATTACAGTTCCACAGGAATCTGATACTGAGAAGAACGCTATGTTCGTTGTTCCTGTTCCCCCTATAACCCATATTGTTTTTTTTTACATGTGGTATGGAAAATAATTTCACTCAATTTCCGTGAACCCTATCACTAAGGAGTCATTTCCAGATAGTTATCTGTTTCTGCTCAACAGAGCCATGTTCCTTCAGACCCTCTTGACTATGGGCCCAGTGCAAAAGCCGCTGAATAAAACTTCCTTCACTGAATCATCTATAATCTTAAATAGTGAATGTTCAGCTTGTTTTCTTCATAACCGGAGTGGAACCTGTGAAAGAGAGAACACACCTGGTGAGAGCAACCCGATACTGACCCCTATTAGATGAGTGCAGGCCGACGGCCGCACTCAGATATATAACAGTGAACTAAACTCTGTCATGGGGCAGAGGAGCTCATCACATCGGTCTGAGTTAGGGTAAGACAAGGAAAGACCAAAGGCGACGTGCAGAACCCCAGTAGACACCCCACTGGAAGATCCCACCATTGGACATTTCCCCCATCCCTCAACCATCCTCAATCTCTCTAAATATCATCCCACTACACTATTCTCAACCAGCTGAGCTAATTGACATCTCACACTAGTTAGTTTAACAACGCGATTGCTTACTGTCGCCGACACTCCTAGAATGCCTAACCACAAAGCAACAACACTATGCTCAAGTTCTAAACTCTATCTATCACTAGACTATCCTACATTACTTATACCTAAACGCTATCTAGTGAATACCTTATGTACACCAGCTCTATCCTGAATTGAATCTACACATTGCCATGAAAGACACATGTTCATCAACTTTAATTGACACAGAACACAATAGATTCTTTCTAAATTAGAACAGAGCAAGCCAAACACTTCAGTCAAGTTTAATTCCATTTTTCACACTGGCGATGTTTTTCTACAGTCGGGGATTGTCCGAGTGACGTCATTCGCTGTCAAAAACAGGTGGTCCTGTCGGCGACCAAATCAAGACGCCGCTTTTCCTTTCATCTTGCGCTTCAGGCAAAATAACATGCCGACAATTTTCCTGTGTCCTGGGGAAATCTCAAGGACTTTTGGTTTCGTTTGATCCGCTGGAAGTGCCCCCCCCCCCCCCACCTCTATCAACAAAAAGTTGCAGCTGTCTTTGTAAAACTATCATCTGATCGTTAACTCCAGTGGTCCCGTGACAACGTCGCAGAAGGTATTTGACAATATGAAGAGACGTGTACAGTCATGTCTTGAAGCCCGTGGTGGACATTTCCAACACCTGTTATACTGAATACTTTATTAGTACCTTCCAGCTTCCCCAAAACAGCATTAGACCATGGCAGTGACCATTGTAACTAATTTAATGAGCTTGTTAGCGCATTGTTTGATGACTTCACGTACTTCATGCTTCAAATGTGTTCTACATACAAAGTGTAGTGAGACTTTACAAACACCCGGTAGAAGATGAGAACGCCATAGACGGATAGTAAGAGCAATGCAGGTATCTTGAAAGAAGTTAACTCACAATGAGAATTGGTAGCTAGCGTCAGAAAAATACAGTCTACTTTCTGTAGGTATGGGATGAGAAGGACAACAGTAAGTTGGAGAGGAGAAGAGGCAGGTTGGGGGGGGGGGGAAGAGAGAAGAAGCCGGACAATTAACATTATGGCATGGAGGAACGTTATTATTAGTAATGACTGGCTGAACAAGAGACAGAACGCTGTGGACAGACATGATCACCAACGCCAAACGCTATTAGTCCATAAATGCTGATATCCAATTATCAGTATCTCTCTCAGCTTGGAGCGACTGCCGACACCAGTTCTCTGCTGGTTGTCTGTTCTTGTTTGATGACGCTCCTGTCTAGCTTCATCCCGTTTGGCTTGATGATCTTGCAGCCTGGTCAAAGTTGCAGAATCACACCCATCCCTTGCATCATGTACTCATCATGACTCGCTGAGGGAGTATCAGCCTTGTTCATTTCTCGTCAGCTCCAGAAAAAAAAGTATTGTCCACATCGTTAACCGAACCAGATCTACCAGTTGGAGTTGTACGTCCTAACTCAGAAGCTACTCCATCATTAGCCGATTTCGCGCTCTCTCTTTTTCTCACTATCTCCCTCCCTCCCCTGAATAATTTAAAATCCACCACCTTTTCAGTTATTCCAGTGTCATAATGGAGGCGGTTCATCTCAGTTTGGGAACCACCCGTCTGCACTAATAATCAGCTTTATCAAGACACACGTGCCGGAGTAGAGCTGATGCCGCAACGACAACAGCAAGGAATCTGGGCGGCAGACATGCCACAGATTTCTGGCTGCCTGGGTGAAGGTGACCCAACAGATTTGTTAAGCGCTCATGCTTCTAGAATGTGACGTGTCCTTGATAGGGCAGTTTGAGCAGTGCCAAGATGTATCTCAGGGGAGGATTTGGGAGATATGAGACGCAAATACAGAGACGCAAACACAGAGACACAAGCACAGAGACGCAAGCACAGAAACGCAAGCACAGTGGCGTAAGAATAGAGACGTAACTGACAGACACAACCTTTGAAGCATCCAGGAAGATCTTTTAGAAACCGCCCTGGGATTTAGAGATGACCCAGTCTAATATAAGTAGCATGATGTGTTCTGGAAAGAAAAGGAGTCTGTCGTGATAATGATCACACCACGTACAGAAGATTCTCTAAGAATCTCTAAGAAGATACTCTAAGACTGCCCACAATACGACATATCTAGAAGAAAACTTTCTGGACTACAGAAATAACAATGAAACTCTATAGACCACCGAGTGAACTTAAAATATTCATCCAAAAGATAAAATTGTTGATATAGACAAATTTCAAGCGAACGAAAGAAGAAAAACATTGGAAGTCTTCTGCAGAACGTTGTGGTGAACCCCGGGTTGTATTTTACTTTCAGTAGTTTCTTCGGCAAATTACGTGGTCAGCATGGCCGAATGGAAAAGAGCGTTCATTCTTAAACATCCGGCGCGCAGATGAAGGGGTAGCGGGTTCAACCCATACACCGGTCAGTTAGACTAAAATGTTGACTTTTCGTCCTTGACTTGTCCCATACACCGGTCAGTTAGACTAAAATGTTGACTTTTCGTCCTTGACTTGTGGACGTAAATTACAAGTACCTCTGAAGTCGGAATTGGTTCGCCTGATGGCGAGGGACAATGGTTATAGGGAAAGCTAATCCACACTCAAAAATAAGCCCAGTGCTACTAGAAGTGGTAGCACATGTGTGAACTACATTTGGGGTTAAAGCCAGCGAAGGCAGAAACAAGTGAAAATTAATGATGGTGTAGGGCAGGGGTGGCCAACCTTTTCAGCAGGCGGGCCAAATTTCAGACATAATATTTCCTGCCGGGCCACGCACCTATTTTTTTTTTATTTTTTTATTGTTGTTGTTAATTAAAGTAAATTAAGCAAGCGTGCTACAGCTTCGACCACATCGTCGCTTCCCAGTAGGTGAGATCGTGGTCAAACGCTTGCCTGGTTTAATGTAACATCCCCCCCACCCCTCACCCCCCCCCCTCACCCCCCCCCCCCCCAAAAAAAAATAAATAAAATAATCTTGTTAATTAATTTATCTTTCCCTTGTAGATGAGTATTAACGTCATTTAGGTGGCCAGTTATATCGACCAGAAATGCAAAGTCGCTAACCCACTCTTTGTCTTCAAACTCTGGGATACTTTTCGACTTGCTTGCAAAGAATGATTGTATTTCTTGTTGCAAATAAAACACTATTTTCAACAATTTGGCACGGGTCGTCCATCTTACTTCTGCATAAAATGTAACATCATGATAATCTGAGTCCAAAGACTAGAAATTCTTGGAACTGACGGTGATTCAACCCGTTCGACTTAATAAAAATTACTATTTTGACGACCACTTTCATGACATAGTCCATTTTGAAGGACTTCGAACATAAATTCTCCTGATGATTAATGCAATGAAAGTTTAGCATTGAAGTGTTACCGACTTTGGAAGCCTCATTTTCATTCAATTTTACAAAACCTTCGGGTTTCCCAACCATTGCTGGAACACCATCCGTTGTTAAGCCCGATAAGTTGTTAAGTTGTAACAAAAAACAATTCAACGTCGATGTTACTGCTTCTAACAAATCTCGTGACTTAGTAGTGTCCTTAGGTGGATGCAGTGCAGCTAATTCTTCTGTCTTTTTGAAATGGACATCAACACCCCCGATAAATTTGCCAGTTGGGCAGTATTTGCCATATTTGTGCTTTCATCACTGCTAGAGCATAAGATATAAACTCGGGTGCTCGACTTTTCAAATTATCTTCATTATATTTTCCTAGTAATAGCCTGACGAGACAGACTTATTTTTTTTAGAAATCCTTCTTCTTTTCTGGACACAGAATTTCATCGACGCTCTCCAAACATTCCTTAACCATTTCACAATCTGAATATGGCTTCGATGTTTTTGCTAGTATCATGGCTACTGCATAACTAGCTTTTACATAGCATGTTGACTCTGAACCCGCTCTAGTAGTTATCCATTGTTGTCCAGAAATGTTTTTTAAGTCATTTACTTGGTCTTATCGAAATTGCCCTTTGTGCTTATCAAACTTATTTACATGTTTAGTCTCGTAGTGCCGTTTGATGTTATTCTCTTTCAAGACAGAAACAGGTTCGTTGCATATCAAGCATATGAGTTTTGTTTTAATGTCCACAAAAAATAGTTTATAGTCCACCTGTCTTGAAAACTTCTTAATTCTTCTGTGATGCTTCTCTTCTTTGGTTCAACGTCTTTACTAGTTGACGCCATGTTTACGTAATACCTCAAATACACATAATAAATATTCACATAACAAAAACCCACATCAAAATAATATTAATAATCTATATTAATCACACCTTTCTCACTGATGTTCTCAGGCAATATCCAACCAATATTATCTCTTCCTTCAACAACATCCACTCAGAGAAATATCAGGAACACAGAGTTTATATCTAATACCACAAGGTCTTTTCACAAACTAAACCACCATGGTTCCTACAGTCTATTGTCCATAATGTTCCCTTTACGAATGTTCATGATCAAGTCACTGGAGTAGAACTAGCCAGATAAATGAGTTCCCAAGGTGCACATATTCGTTCGGCTAAATGTTCCAGAATTGGGAGTATCCAGTGCAACATTCCTCAAGCGGTGAAATATACCTGATAATAAATTTCTTCAGAAGTTATGAATATCCACAGGGCATATAAACTTCAGGAGTTATAAATGTCCATAGTTCAGATAAAGAACAGACTTTATAAATATCCACAGGGCTGGTAAACTTCAAAAGTTATAAATATCCAAAAGGCACATAAACTTCAGGCATTATACACATCCATAGGGCAGATAAACTTCAAGAGTCATAAATATCCATAATGATACCAGTCAAGGATGGAAATTATCCATACATGATAAATGACGGGCAGTAATATGTTTCAGGCAGTGAAAAATATCCACGATGATACCGTTTAGATTTTTAAAATGTCCTCATAGATAAGTTCAGGTTTTAAAAATACCCAGGTGGAGACAATCCAAGTTTTGTAAATGTCCATCTGCATAACTGCCAGGTTTCGACAATGTTCATAACCCTTCTCCTGAATTTAACAGCTAGCAATGAAGGGAGGACTCAGCCGGTGCATTTACTTAAGTAGTAGGTACATTGGTGTTGGCCAGGCCATCCTCTTATATACATTGATCATTCACTCAAGGACTTCTGTAATGTTGAGGTTGCCTTAAACTTGGAGAGCAAATAATATTAAGGAAATTCTGCTCTTACAGCAATATGACGGCGAATCCTTTTCATCCTGTGCCGATGAATCAGCCACTCCAAATGAGAACTAGAGAATTTGTACTATGCTTCATGTTCGGCTAAGACACAGTCAACCATCCTGTAGTCCAAAGAACCCCACTGTATGCAATAAGGAAAATACAGCTGGTCGCTAGAAAAGCATTTCTCAGACTTTACAGTTCTCAATGTCACCCCTTAAAAACTTCTCCATTCAATCCACCTACTCGATTTCTTTTAATGTACCTCTCCCAGGCGCACTTTTAGCACGGAACATGACAGCTTGATGGGGATGGTGTCTCGGAAAGGGCCGGGCTGGAGAAATAGAGCGGGGCAGTAGTGTTGCCATCTTCCGTCTTCTTGTCACCCACCAGATAGTCGCACGAATTACGTTGTTGTGTGGATGTAGTTTCCAACTCCTGTCAACTTCAAACGTCTCGGCGGTTTAATTGTTATGGTTAGAAAATTTTGCTTAGTTTCGAATTAACATTGTGACCTCTGAATACACAGTGTAATAGGGAATCTAAGTATCGTTGATAGACATAAAATAGTGGAAATATGTCACAACGACTCATGATGTAATGTTCTTTTGGTGATATGTACAACAAAGTTAACCTTTATTTTCATTTGACCTAGCTCCGCGGGCCGCAATATGACCTCGTGTTGGCAACCCCTGGTGTAGGGTGTCATAGACAGGTGTAGGGTGTCATAGACAGGTGTAAGGTGTCATAGACAGGTGTAAGGTGTCATAGACAGGAATAGGGTGGCATAGACATAGGTAGGGTGTCATAGACAGGTGTAGGGTGGCATAGACAGGTGTAGAATGGCATAGACAGGTATAGGGTGTCATAGACAGATGTAGGGTGGCATAGACAGGTATATGGTGTCATAGACAGGTGTAGAGTATCATAGACAGGTGTAGGGTGGCATAGACAGGTGTAGGGTGTCATAGACAGGTGTAGGGTGGTATAGACAGGTATATGGTGTCATAGGCAGGTGTAGGGTGTCATAGACAGGTGTAGGGTGTCATAGACAGGTGTAGGGTGTCATATACAGGTGTAGGGTGGCATAGACAGGTTTAGGGTGTCATTGACAGGTGTAGGGTGGCATAGACAGGTTTAGGGCTGCATAGGCAAGTGTAGGGTGGCATAGACAGGTGTAGGGTGTCATACACAGGTGTAGAGTATCATAGACAGGTGTAGGGTATCATAGACAGATGTAGGGTGTCATAGACAGGTGTAGGGTGTCATAGACATGTGTAGGTGGCATAGACATATTTAGGGTGTCATAGACAGGTGTAGGGTGGCATACACAGGTGTTGGGTGGCATACACAGATGTAGGGTGTCATAGAGAGGTGTAGGATGACATAGACAGGTGTAGGATGGCATAGACAGGTGTAGGGTTGCATAGACAGGTGTAGGGTGACACAGACATGTGTAGAATGGCACAGACAGGTGTAGATTGGCATAGGCTGTTGTAGGGTGGCATAGACAGGTGTAGAGTGGCATAGGCAGGTGTATGGTGGCATAGGCAGTTATAGGGTTGCATAGAAGGTGTAGGATTGCATAGAAAGGTGTAGGGTGGCATAGACTGGTGTAGGGTGTCATAGACAGGTGTAGGGTAGCATAGACAGGAGTAGGTTGGCATAGATAGGTGTAGGTGGCATAGACAGGTGTAGGGTGTTATAGTAAGGTGTAGAGTGGCATAGACAGGTGTAGGGTGTCATAGACAGAAATTAGTTATGACAGATGTAGGTTGGCAGAACAGTTGAGTGACAGTCACTAACTACAACCCGCAAGGCAGGACAAATAAGAGTTAACACTAAAACGATGACAAAGTTAGTAACACTCAAGGAGCTCACCGGTTCACGGGAAATCTATGGGTTACAGTTTGCGACCTGAGTGAGAAAGCTAGCTAAACTCGGCATTAGGGACGCGGACAGCGTAAAGAAAAGGCACAGAGTGATTCTTCATTATACGTTATCTACACAATTATTGAAGAGTTTACATTGTCAAGACAATAGTCAGCGTAATTCCGTATGTCTTTACCTAGATGGTTTAAGAAAGATCCTAATTTACCACTAGACTCGATTTGCAACGAGTAGTGACGACCGCACCAGCACCAGTATAAACACAGGAGACAGACAGCCACTGAACGGAAGGTCATTAGTGAAACAGTGGACAAGACTGAACACAGACAGTGTATCAACTGCTTGGCTGGCTAATGTCGACCGCTATGCTGTGCGTTGTGAAATAAAACTCCTGAGCTTCCGCTGTGCGTCCTGTTCACTCTGTTATGAGCATCGGTCAGCAAAAGTGAGCCAAGTGACGTGAGTCGTCACTGTGGATATACCTGCCATAACATACAACCTTGACAACAACAATTATTATCTACATGCCAAGTACCACCCCACTACCTCGCCAGCAGCACAGCGGAAGTTTAGGAGCAAGCTCGCTTAACCTTTCGGCCCATAATTTGAAACGAGCTGCGTTAGAGTTTTGACCACCGTGCTCGCCTGACGACCCAGTAGTAGTGAGTTCGATCCCCTTCGTGGCGGGGATTGTGTTTATTGACCTGAGCTCCCAAGACGACGTTGTCTAAAGTGGGTACCAGGAAATGTAATGGAAAATAAAAGCAGTCGGCTAGATATTGACCACATCATGTGTCGAGTGCCGATCGTCTATAAAAACGGGGGATTTTTTCTATATACTCAGTAGGACTCAACGCATGTAAAAGGGACATTGCCTGTATGTTATAGAAGTAGATGGAGGGCAAGTAGGCAAGTACCTAAAACTGATACCTGGACATGTCTAAGGAAGTGAAGTCGTGTGACTGACCTCATCACCCACAAAGGGCCGATTGGACTATACAAATCTGGGTTTAGCACCACATGCTCAATGCGACTTCACGCCTTTGAGAATGTCCGTGACCTACTTAAGGAGTCCCCGTGGCGAAGTGGTTACCCCGCCTGCCTACCCTCTGAAGGTTGTGGGGTCGATTCCGATCTGCGTTGTTAAGTTCACGAGTGGAATTTTCTAGGAGACTCCTGGAGGTCGTCGCTGGAGCTACGCGCTGCAGAAAGAGACCGAGCCATATG
This sequence comes from Cepaea hortensis, assembly GCA_963921405.1. NCBI lineage: Eukaryota > Metazoa > Mollusca > Gastropoda > Stylommatophora > Helicidae > Cepaea > Cepaea hortensis. The sequence goes on along the minus strand of OY992884.1, from coordinate 40,819,017 downwards.
GGATCAAACCCGGTGTAATGAAGTCGACCCACTTGCCTTTTAAACCCTTTAAACTTATACTTATTTTTGCTTGTGCTTACTTTTTGTTTGTTTGTTTTTGCATATCCTATCCGCAGGACATTGCAGTCAACACTAGCATTTTTCAGCTGCTGTTGATGTTTTGGTAAGTTTTACCTTCAGTAGTTTGCAATTGCTTTCTGAACGACCGGCTCACATACGTTTCCGTCAGAAACCAACGCGACGCGATCCGCTGCCGAATCTCGCGTAGCTGTGGTTCATACGTGGGTATACATTATTACGAACAGCGTCCCTAAAACGTTCGCCAAGGAGCCGGCTGTGCTTACTTCCTTGAGGGGAAACTTGGACTCTTGTCTGAGGATGCAAGCACATTAGTCGCTACACCCCCGCGTCTATATAACAGTCGTGGGGTAACCAACAAACACAGGACGGTAACTAAAACTTTCAATTTTTAGTCTTAGTTTGTAACAAAAACTTCCACAAGGCAGTGGTGGTTTGGCAATTCGGTGTGTGGTTTAATCAACTTCTATAAACACACACGATTCTAAAACAGGTCTTTTAAGACACCTAACTGTCTGTTGATAGATCTTACTTTCTGAATTGAAGAGATCTAACATAATGAATTATTTACAATAGATAAGCCTAAGCAGTTTGTTTCTATTTACCAAATGCATTCTGGGGGCAGATATCACAGGAAGTCGAAATGTCACAGCCAGGAAATAAGGAAATTGTAAAGGCGTGAGTCACCTCACTCCGTGAACAGTTTAGCCCGCTCATGTTGCCCCACACGACCGCCAGCTCGCGCACACATTTATTTGGAAGTCTGCTTGGATAATAGCGCTCGTTCTTAAACACCCGGTGTGCTGATGCCGAGGTATTGGGTTCGGCACCTACACATGTCAGTTAGACTTAAATTCTGACTTCTCGTCCTTTACTTGGGGACGTAAATTACAAGTACCTCGCCTGATTTTGAGGAACATTGGTAAACGAGAAAGTTAATCTACAGCGAACTTTTAAAACATTATTTATAAGGGACAAATGTAAAAATCTAACAAATTAATAAAAAAAAAAAGAAGAAAGACTAGTTATACAACTGAAAGATCGCAATGCCAATTTAAATAATCACCAATAACCGTTAGGCAACCCACAAGCTAGTTATAAACTACATTATGCATTTTTAATGACTGTGCAGTGATTGCAAATATTGCCGGTCCAAGATTTGTATTTACCTATTATGCTGCATGATCTTTTCAGAGGGTGAATACAAAACTTGGACAGGCAATATTTTCAAACACTGCACAGTCATTAAAAATACAACCTGATTATAAGAGAGGTTTTCAAATCACAAACTTAAAAGTGTGATATAAATTACAATAACCATACCATTGTCTTGTAACCCGTCAATATTGTTGTTAAGGATGTCAAGAGTGTTCGGCACGTGATATCACGGCTCGGAATAACACATTTACGTCATAAGAACTGTTTTTAGAAGCCGCCCCACTTTTGACACTCACCAAAGAGGAGAAACGTTCTGTGATCCGTTTTTTTTTCCCCTTTTAATGGAGGGGTGAAACCTATAGAAATTGATCGCGAATGAAGGTCCAGTATGGTGATGCATGCATAGTGGACCTTCATTCGGCGATGAATTTCTATAGGTTTCACCCTTAACTTATTTTTTTTTTTAACGGATAACAAAACGCTGTTCCTCTTTGGTCCATGTGAAAAGTGGAGGTGGGGGGATCATTAAACTGTTCTTATGACGTCACCGTGTTCCTCTGCACCGTGGTGTTACGTACTTAACACTCTTGACATACTTAACAACAATATTGACAAGTTGGAAGACAATGACATGGTTACTGTAATTTCTATCGTACTGTTAAGGTTTTCATTTGTTTCCCTCTCTTGTATGTATATGTAAAGCGTTACACGGCGAAGAAGAGAAACGGTCACATAACACACTAATATAAAGAGATCAAAACCGACTCAATGTTGTGCAAAACACGTGAACACTTACTTGTCATCATTGAGTGTAAGATCAAATCTGGGGCACGATTCGGCACTCGGCTGATTGTATCTATCCTGGTAGAGGAACTGTGGCCCATCTCCGATGCTGAGTGACATGATCTCTTGGGCAGTCTCCTCGTTGTAGATGGAAAAGAGCTTCCCCTGGCTGCCCTTGTCGGCACGGAAGGTGGAGATAAAAGAGAAATCCTGAGGAATGCCATCTGTAGGGAGGAATCGAAAGACATGATAACTTCGTGTTGCAGTGGGAGTGACAACATAAAAAGTTAGTTGCGTATTCTTTACACGACGGCGCAGTCAACCCCAGCATCTTTTGGCTGTTTGTGACTCCTTGGCTTGTTTACTGTTGCTTTCTGAACAACGGCCACTAATACCATTATATGAAAACCAGCGCAGGCGGTCTTCTTCTAAATCGCCGGCAGCAGAAGATTAAAAGAAAATACGAAGATAAGAAAAATACAAGAATAAAATCTATGTCACTGTTTGTTCAGTTCGTATAAATTGTTATTGTTATTGTTGCTGTTCTTGGTCTTGTTCTTTTGATGCATGCTCTTCTTGTTCTTATTATCATTCTGCTTCTATCAAATGTTCTTCATGTTATAAAATCAAATTTTTGCTTGTCATATTATGTTCTTTATCTCTATGATATCGAACCTGTTGTGCTGTATGGCAGTGAATATTGGAAAGTACGAGGGTAGGTTAATAAGTAAGTCACAGATGTCTGTAGAAAAATAACTAAATATGATAACAACTTGAAACCAGTTTATTTTTATAAATACATTGTCCCTTTATTTCTCAACATAATTTCCACCAACATTGATGCACTTATCCCATCTTTTTATCAGTCCTCCCAAACTGGCTACATAGAACTGCGAGCTATGTTTTTATTTACCTGCCATCCGACAGAACTGTGTGACTTACTTATTGACTCGCCCTCGTAACATTTTCTACCCAGCTATGCACCGCTTTACGGGATAAACATTTGTCAGCATAAACACTGAAAACCCACCTTGGCGGGAGACATTTCATGAATGACGCCGAAGTTGAATGTGAAGTGAAAACGTGGTTTAGAAAACAGAGCATTCAGTTCTATGCAGCCGGTTTTGGAGGACTGATAAAACGATGGGATAAGTGCATCAATATTGGTTGAAATTATGTTGAGAAATAAAGGAACATTGTATGTATAAAAATAAACTGGTTTCAAGTTGTTATCATATTTAGTTATTTTTCTACAGCCATTTGTGTCTTACTTATTAACTTACCCTCGTAAATGAACAGATTAGGAAAAACTGGAAGCAACAGAGATATGATTCCTAAGACGAACGTTGCGAATTCCTTGAACTGCCAGAGAAACTACATACGGTTGCTTGAAAAAGGCTAACGAAACTATAACAATATACACAACAAGAAAGAAACAAACAGCTTTATTTAGTCATGTGATGAGAAGAGAGACGTTGGAGAACATCGTGACAACTGGAAAGATCGAGGGGAAGAGAGGCAGAGATAGACCAAGAGAAATGATGCTGGACGGATTGAGACGATGGCATAAAGGAATATCATCAGCACAGTTGATCCAGAACACCAAGGGCCGAGATCTATGGAGAGACATGAACGCCTACGCCATCTGGCAGGGCTTATTATGATGATCTCTGTGATGATTCTTCCATCTGATGTTATCCATACGCCTAGATAATTGAATTTCTGCACTTGCCCCCAAAATAGTACAAATTACTTTAACTGTACATAAAGACAATTTGTTTCTTTAATAATAACACTACTTCTAACTTACTGTTATTCAAGCTAAGGCCTTTTTTCACTTTCGACAACCGCTGTATTTATCATTTCCTATACTTCCTTCTGACTTGTTGCTATCGAGACGGTGTCATGAGTTATCTATATTATGTCACCAACACTTTATTTTCTGTAGATATCATTATATGTTTACTGTACAATGAATACAAACCAGGAAACATTACAACCTTGCCTGACGCCCTTCTGAATGCACAGAAATGTTCCAAACAGGTTGTTGATTCTTTTGGCTGCTGTTTGCTGCCAGCATATGCTTTTTTTTAATTATTCGCAGCTATGTGCGGTTAATGTTTAGTTGTTTAAGTAGTTTGATTATCTCCTTATATTTCACACAATCGCTTTTGTTTAGTCTATGACGGATAATGGGGCACGACTCGGCATGCAGAGTTAAAGAACAGAATAGGACGAGTAAAATCTGTATTCTATCAAATGAAGAACATTGTTTGCAATAAGTTCTTGTCCTTGAAAGTTAGGAGAAGAGTTCCTGTTTGTTTCATAGAACCAATTTTACCACACGACTGTGAATCCTGCACAATTAGTAAATTGACGAAAAAAATCCACGTAAGTCTTCGAGATGTCGTTTTGTAGATGCATGCTGAAAATTAACAGGACAGCCAAAATGAGCAATGTGGACACCTTGAGAGAAGCTAAGTTTCTCCGAAACTGAAATACTTTGGGAGTTTGTAGAGTTGAGTGAAGAACCGGCATTACAGCTCTCGGAATATTCCCATACACGCTCCGTTCCCATCTTTAACAACAAGTGAAGAGCCCCAATATTAATGGTACCAGTAGCAGTCTCATTATGTGCACATCTGGCCTTTCCTCCCAGTACAGAGTATCAGACAGATACTCTATAGTTACTCTTTACCGCACTATTCTCTTCAGGCAATACTGGTATATCTATTCTTCAACACTATACACATGATCCTAAAGAACCATGGCCACGTCTGTATCGTGCATCAATACCGTACCCAGCGGTGCAGATCCAGCCAATCTATCCACCCGCTTGTTTCCCACCACACCAGCATGTCCTGGGGAAAAGATCCAACGGATACTCCCTTTCTTGGATTTAACAAAACATAACTGAAGCATGCCACTCTGGACGAAGTTAGCCAGCAAG